>CANNZV010004928.1:0-33393 GCA_947561585.1 Caprella mutica
AGCTTTACAGCAAAAAGGATATGAGGTAAAAATAGATATTTCAGCTTTTGAAAACTATAAGCTTCATGGTGGGTATCAACTTGACAAGTACAAAATCGATTTATCAGTATCAACAAAAGAAGAGAATGACAAGCTTTATAAAAATACTCTTTTTTTCAAACTCTTAAGAAGATTAGGATTGAATTTTTCAAAAAGGATTAAAGAAAAAAGTTTACTTTTTGATGATAAGTTTTTAAAAATTGAAGATGACAGTTATTTGGATGGATATTTTCAATGTGAAACTTATTTTAAAGATATTAGAGCAATTATTTTAAAACAGTTTACAATTAATAAAGTAATATCAATTTACACAAAAGATATAGAAAATGAGATACAAAATTCACTGAATAGTTGTTCTATTCATATAAGAAGAGGTGATTTTGTAAATACTAAAAACATATCTATTCATGGAACTTGCGATATTGAATATTATAAGAAAGCCATGAAATACTTGGAAAAAAAAGTGGGATATATAAAATATTTTATATTTTCAGATGATATAGAGTGGGTAAAAGAAAATTTAGACGTACAAAATGCTATTTATATAAACAGTCAAGAAAAAAGATTACCACATGAAGATATATATCTTATGAGTCTATGTAATCATAACATTATAGCAAATAGTAGTTTTAGCTGGTGGAGTGCTTGGATTAATAAAAATAAAGAAAAAATAGTAATTGCTCCTAAGAGATGGTTTGCGGATAACGAGCTTGAAAAACAAAGTAAAGATATAGTTTGTGAAAGTTGGGTTAAAATATGAAAACACCTATGATATCAGTTGTTATGTCAGTTTATAATGGTGAAAAATACTTGGATGAAGCGATACAAAGTATTTTAAATCAAACTTATAGAGATTTTGAATTTATTATTATTAATGATGGCTCGATAGATAAAAGCCTAAAAATCATAGAAAAATATAAAAATCAAGATGAAAGAATAGTTTTAATAAATAGAGAAAATAAAGGTTTGGTAGCAAGCTTAAATGAAGGTATAGAGAAAGCAAAAGGGAAGTATGTAGCCCGTATGGATGCAGATGATATAAGTTTACCTAAAAGGTTTGAAGAACAAATGATGTATATTAAAAAAAATCACTTAGATTTATGTGGTTCATGGATTATGCCTTTTAATGATGAAAAAGTATATACTGTAAGAAAATATCAAGAAAATCATCATGATATTTCATTTCAATTATTTTTTATGTCAAGTTTTGCGCATCCCACTGTCATTATGAATAAAAATATTTTTAAATATATATCTTACAAAAATGAGCTTGCAGAGGACTATCAACTTTGGTGTGATATTATTTTAAGTAACTTTAAAGTGGGTAATATACAAAAAGTTCTTTTAAATTACCGAGTACATGAAAATCAACTTACAAGGTTAAAAGTAGAAGGAATCTTGAATTCAACAAAAAACATTAGACTTTCTTATGCATCAAAAACTAACCAAGAGATGGTTAACATACTCAATCAAGTTTTTCTATCTTATTCCAATGCGAATTATAAATTGATGAAAAAAATATTTCAAAATATTATTAATATCTCATGCTGTCTTAAGATTAGCAAGAATAACTTAACTGAGATAATAGAAAGCATTTATAAAGAGGCATACCCTAATAATTTATTTATTTATTTTCTATACAAAAGAAAAACAAGTTTTTTATATAAAAATTTAAAAAAAGAAATTGAGCTTTTAGTCAGGGCAATTATTCCATTAAAAAAAGGGACCAAATTTTATAATTTTGCCTTAAAAATGAAAAAAAGATTTGAATAAATGATAACGTTAGGAAAAAGAATTAGTTTGCAATACCTCTTAGGTTATATATTGGCAGTAACTAGCGGTTACTATATTACAAAGTTATTTTTAAGCCCAATTTATTTTGCTTTTTTGCTAGTAGTGTATGGATATATAATCATGATACTTATGAAAAATAGAATAATCTTCAATTATATGTTATTGATACCTTTAATTTATATATTTTATTTAATAATTACCCAGTTAGATAAGGGTAAATTGAACACTAGTATTAATGTTATAATGTCAATAAGTTATTTTATAATATCTTATATTATATTAAAAGGTTTATCAATAGAAAAAATAAAGAATATATCTATATCCTTAATAAGATTTTCAATACCATTGTTAGTTTATGAATCATATTATAGATTGACTAACCCCATTTTAATTACTGATACAGGATTTGACTACAGGGAACATGAAGATTTATTATTTTATGCATATAAATTTAATTCAATTATGTATCAAGATTCAAATTTTGTTGGCATATTTATCGTAACTCTATTATTTTTTAGTATATATTTATCTAAGAAGTATTATATTAATTTAAAAAATGAACAATTAATCTTTTTTTTGTTAATAACTCTAACATTATCTAGAGCAGCAATTATTACTGCAATATTTTTTATTGTCTTTTATTTTTTTTGGTTTAGAAGTACAAAAAAAGTCAAATTTTTTATTTCTATGTTTAGTTTTTTTCTTTTAATATTGATTTTAATGTTTTTAAAAGAAGATAGTTCATTTCAAAGTAAATTTAGAATTATAGATTTTTATATAGATTTTATAGAACAAGGGTCCCTTAATCTGATATTTTTTGGTGTTGGATTTGGTAAAACTGCAGATTATTTCCCAATAGGAGGGCATAATTTTTTTATTGCCACATTACAAGAAAGTGGGATGATTGGATTTTTATTGCTAGTTATATTTTTAACTACGATTACTTTAAAAACTAAATATAAAGGATTAATTGTATTATTACCTTTTTTACTAACAAGTATGTCTCTTGTTGGTCATGCAATACCCTACCTATATGTTATTATGGTGTTAATTATACTACAAGAGGAAAAAATTAATGAAAAAAATATTATATATAGTTAGTACACTCAAAAAATGTGGTCCTATAATTGTTTTAGCAAATATAGTTAAATATCTTGATAGGGACAAGTTTGAACCAATAGTTTTAACTCTTTCGTCTGAACAAAAAGATAGTATGAAAGTGTATTTTGAAAATGAACTTAATACGAAAGTAAAAACACTTGGACTTTCAAGAATACAAGGTTTGATTTTTGCAAAAACTCATTTAAAAAAATTCATAAAAGAAAATAATATAAATATTCTTCATTCTCATGGCTTTAGAGCAGATGGATTAGTAAGTAAAATATCAAATATGAAAAGTATTTCTACTTTGCATAATTATCCATATTATGACTATATGATGAGATATGGTAAAGCTAAGGGCTACTTAATGGCTAATTTGCATTTAGATTATATTTCCAAAATGAATAAACCATTGGCTTGTTCAAAATCTATTAGCTATATTTTTAAAAATGAAAAAAATCTCTTAATAGAATATGTACAAAATGGCACTGATACGAGTAGGTTTGTAAATTTAGATAAAAGTAATTTAAAAAGAAAACTAAACATATCTACTAAAAATGTTTTTATTTCAGTTGGTCATTTAGCTTTAGGGAAAGATCCATTAACAATTATTAGAGCATTTAAAAAAGCAAACTTAAAAGATTCTTTATTGATTTTTTTAGGAAATGGTGAACTTGATGCAGAGTGTTTAAATGAAGTTAACAATGATTTAAATATAAATCTTGTGGGACGTGTTAACAATGTACATGAATATTTAGGAGCGAGTGACTATTTTATATCAGCTTCTTTAGCAGAAGGATTACCAAATGCCGTCTTAGAAGCTATGTCATGTGGACTACCTTGTGTACTTTCAAATATACCTCCACATGAAGAAATACATGAAATAAATAGAGACTCATCGTTGATATTTGAAACAAAAGATGTAAAAGGCTTGAGTGAGAAATTGAGAGAAGTGATAAGTAAAGATTATGAAGTAATGAGTAAAGCTTCTAAAGAGATAGTATTTGATAATTTAAGTGCAGAGATAATGTCTAGAAATTATCAGAAGGTTTATAAAGAATTATTAGAGTTTAAATGATGGAAATTTTAGGAAGTTTAGATGGAAAGAGAGTGTTTTTTAATAGTGTTCATGAAGAACAAAGAAGACTTTACTTTATGGAGTTAGATAGTTGCAAAAAATAGCATTTATAATAACAGTATATAAAAAAGATAAATTAGATTTTTTTAAGCAAGCGATAGAATCAATAGTAAATCAAGATTATAGTTTTGAGAATATTAACATTTATTTAGGTATAGATGGCGAATTGCCAGATGATATAAAAAAATACATAGAAGAAAATAAAGATTACTTTTACAGAATAGTTCAAAATGAACAAAATAGAGGTTTAGCATATACTCTTAATAGGCTT
Organism: Caprella mutica; assembly: GCA_947561585.1. Lineage (NCBI taxonomy): Eukaryota > Metazoa > Arthropoda > Malacostraca > Amphipoda > Caprellidae > Caprella > Caprella mutica. The sequence continues at coordinate 4,344 of CANNZV010004928.1, forward strand.
ATAGAAATACTTGAAGATGAAGAGTATATTTTTAGAATGGATGCTGATGATATTTGTAGAATTGATAGAGTACGAAAGCAATTAAAAACTTTAGAAAATGACAGAGACTTAATGATAGTGGGAAGTGATCTTATTGAGATAGATGAATATGCTAATGAACTTAGGAACAAAACAATGCCGTCTGACTATAAATTGATTAAAAAATTTTCAATTTCAAGAAATCCTTTAAATCATCCCACTGTTGCTATGAAAAAAGAGTTTTTTGATATTGTAGGTTTGTATGATGAAGAGTTTATTAAATCACAAGATTATGAATTATGGGCTAGAGCTTTGAAGAAAAATGTAAAGATGTCTAATATGAATGAGCCTTTGTTGTATTTTAGAGTAGCTGGAGATTATATGAGTAAAAGAAACTCTTTTGTAAATTATGTAAATGAATTTAAGGTTTCATTATCTTTGATGAATCATTTTAAGATGTATGGGCAGTTTCCAAAGGTTTTAACTAAACTTTTGATTAGGATACTGCCTGCATATATAGGAAATATTATTTACAAAAAAATAAGGGGATAGTATTAAACCCCTTTCTTTCCTAAAACTATTAAAATAGTTTTCCAAACCACTTTTAACTCAAGCCAAGCATTCCAGTATTTGATATAGTATAAATCATACATAAGTTTTTGCTTGGCATCTTGGGCATTTGCTCCATATGGGTACATCACTTGTGCCCATCCTGTGATACCTGGTCTTATTAGATGTCTTTCATTGTAGTATGGTATTTCTTTTTCAAACTGCTCTATCCAGTACTTTCTCTCAGGTCTTGGACCTATGAAGTGCATCTCACCTTTTAGGACATTTAGTATTTGTGGGATTTCATCTACTCTTGTTTTTCTCATAGTTTCACCCCATGCAAAGATTCTAGGGTCATTTTCACTGGCAAACTGGGCTCCATCTTTTTCTGCATCTAGTCTCATAGATCTAAACTTGATACATTTAAACTCTTTGTTGTTTTTACCAACTCTTAGTTGTTTAAACATACTAGTTCCTGGTGATTGTTGTTTTATCTTTTTTCTTGCATAGATAAGTATAGGCCATGATATAAGAAGTAGTGTTATAGCTCCTATATAGTCTATGATTCTTTTTTGAATATATTCAAAAGTATTAAAAGCTTTGATGTTTTCTAGATATGCTAAGTCTTTATGGTCATCTGGTATATAGCATTTTTCTAGATATCTTTCCATGAACTTTTCTATTGTTATCATAGATATATTTTGAGTGAACTGTAGGTTTGTAAGATACTTGATGATTTCATCGTCTACTGTGGCTTTTGTGTTTAGTACTATTGTTTTACATTTTCTTTTTTTTAGGGTTTGTTTGATTTCCTTTAAAACTTCTTTTGGTTCTTTATCTGTATATCTTATGATAGTTGTTTGTATATTTTTCTTTTTTAGTCTTTGTTTTTCAAACTTTGTAAATTTGTATTTTCTTCCAAGAATTAGCATGTTTACCTTTGTGTTAATAAAAGTTTTTAATTATTATATCTTTTATTTGTTTTGAAGAAAATTATTTGAGACAGTTTAGAGTTTTCTATTATTAAAAAGTATTAACAAATACCTACATAACCATAGAATAAGAAAAAATTGAATATTATACGAAAAAGCATAAGTATCTTAAATATTGTATTAACTGTGTTAATCTTCATGGAGTTATATTATAAAATCAAATAAAAAAGACTTATTTATTTTAATTATTGGGAAGGTCTTACAGGTATCATTAGGCTTAATCACAATTAGATTAGTAACAGAACTATTAAGTACGGAAGAAGTGGGTAACTATTATTTACTCCTTACTTTAGTAACCCTTTTTAGTTTCACTTTTTTTAATCCTTTAGGACAGTATTATGGAAGACATTTAATACAATGGAAAAATAGTAAAAATCTACTCAATGCTACAAGTATAATTATATTTTTAAGAATTATTGGTACTGTATTATCTTTATTAATTGCTTTAATATTATATAATCAATTTGATTATAGTAAATATTATACACTTACTGAATTTTTAGTATTTTTAGGTTTGTCTCTTTTTTTAGGAATACATGGAGTTCTCCTAAGTGCGACAAATATTCTTGGTGATAGAATAAAATTTACAATATATGTTGTTTCTACTTTGAGTGTGGGATTACTGTTTTCATTATTGATAGTTAACTATATAGATAAAACTGGTATAGCATGGTTATGTGGTGGAGTAGTCTCTCAGCTTCTTTTTTCTGTCGTTTTATATAAATTTGTAGTAAAAAACAATGATTTCTCATTACAAAGAGTAAAGTCAGCTTTTAAAAAAGAACATATAAAAAAGATAGCTATATTTATTATACCAGTTACTCTTACGCTTTTTTTACAATGGGGACAAAATCAATCATATAGATTTATTATAGAGTCAAAATACTCTCTTGAAACTCTTGCTTTTATTGCTATTGGTCTTGGTATTGCAAAAGCTGTATTTACAGCTGTTGAAAGTTTGTCTACACAGTATTTTAATCCTATCTATTTTAAACAAATAACAAATGTAAATAAAGAAAATAGAACTAAAGCATGGAATAAATTAGCTAACTATATGGTACCAATATATTTTTTACTATTTGTTTTTGCAATAATTTTATCACCTTATATTACAATTGTTTTAGTATCAGAAAAATTTCATGAAGCATATATATATGCAATGTTTGGAGCTTTGATTGAATTTTTTAGAGTAAATACTAATTTAGTGTATTTAGTTTCTCAATCAGAAGTGAAATCAAATACAACGATTTTACCTTACAGTTTAGGGTTTGTTTTTATGTTAATTACACTCTATTTTTTTGATATGTCAGAGAGGTTATGGATGATTCCTCTTACTTTAGGAATATCAAATGTACTAATATTTAGTTTTTTATATTATAATATGAAAAAATTATTAGATATTAAGATTTGTTACTTATCACTAATTAAAGTTGCAATTTTTGCATTGCCTCTATTTTTAGTTTTATTTATTTCAAATCAAAGTGATATTATTCAATCAATATTAATATTACTAGTATGTGGCATTTATGTATTGTTTTTAATTTATTTAATTACAAAGAAAAGAGTATTAGGAAAACCAGAATGAAAAAAGCTGCATTAGTAGTATCAAAATATCTTCAAAATAATAATATCTTTAATGATAAAGTTCATAGAGATGATATTTTTGATAGATTTATTAAATTAAAAGAAGAGTTTAAAAAATATGGTTATGATTTGTCAACAGATGATATAAATAGTATTGATGATTCTGAAATAGTTATATACTCTTCAAATATGCCATCAATTCTTCCTAAAAAAGAAGATATTAAAAAGTCATATATAATACTTTCAGAAAGTCATTTTATAAGACCAGATAATTATGATTTAGAAAAACACAAGTATTTTAAGAAAGTATTTACTTGGTATGATGAATATGTTGACGGAGATAAATATATAAAGCTTAATTATGCACATAAATTTCCCAAAAACATAAATAAAGACCTTTTAAAAAAGAAAAGCTTTGCACTCTTATATCTGCAAACAAATCAGCTCCTTATACAAAAGAAAATGATTTGTATTCAAAAAGAGTAGATGCTATAAGATGGTTTGAGCAAAATCATCCAGAAGATTTCGATCTTTTTGGAGTAGGATGGGACAAATACAGATTTAGTGGACCAAAAATAATACGTGGACTAAATAGAATTCCATATTTACCTGAATTATTTGCCAATATTTCAGGCAAAAACTATCCCTCGTATAAAGGCATGGTTGATAATAAAAAAGAGACGATGCAAAAGTATAAATTCTCAATATGCTATGAAAATGCAAAAGATATTTCTGGATATATAACTGAAAAGATATTTGATAGTTTTTTTGCAGCTTGTGTACCTATATATTGGGGTGCAAATAATATATTGGATTATATTCCAAAAGATTGTTTTATAGATTTTAGAGATTTTAATAGTTATGGAGAACTATATATGTTTATAAAAAATATAAGTGATGAAGAGTATATGAAATATTTAGAAAATATTGAAGAATATTTGAATAGTAATGAGTCTTTTCAGTTTAGAAGTGAAGGTTTTGTAGATACTATTATAAATAATATATTTGGTGTTAAAAATGATTATAACTAAAATAACAGGTGGATTAGGAAACCAGATGTTTCAATATGCAATAGCAAAATCTATAGCAATTAGAAATAATGATATATATAAGTTAGATACTAGTTCTTATGAAACATATAAACTTTTTGATTATAGATTAAATATTTTTAATATAGATGAAAATATAGCAAACCCTGATGAAATAATAAATCTAAAAGGTTATAATAATAAAGTTTTTAAAGTATTAAAAAAATTAAGAATTTATAAAAAAAACACTCATTATAAAGAAAAAGAGCGTACTATTTTTGATAAAGATGTATTTAAGTATAAAAGTATTTATTTAGATGGATATTGGCAAAATGAAAAGTATTTTATAGATATCAGAGATACTTTACTCAAAGAACTTACTCCAAAAGAAGGAATAAGTGAAGTAGCACAAAAGTATTTAATAGATATTCAAAACAGACAGAGTGTGAGTTTACACGTAAGAAGAGGCGATTATCTAAAACATCCAGAAATTGGTGTACTTGAGTTAGAATATTATAAAAAATCTTATGAATACATGATTAATCAAGTGAATAATCCTATATTTTATATATTTTCAAATGATTTGGCTTGGTGTGAAGAAAACTTTGATTTTATAGAAAATAAAGTATTTGTAAAAGAAACAAAGAGTGAAATAGATGATATGATACTTATGAAAAACTGTAAACATAATATAGTGGCAAATAGCTCTTTTAGTTGGTGGGGAGCATGGTTGAATGAAAACTCAAAGAAAATTATAGTTGCACCAAAAAAATGGATGGCAGTAAACCCAAATAGTTATAAGTGGACTCCTGATAGCTGGATTGAGGTATAATTATGATTAGTAAAATATTTTTTAAATTGCATAAAAAAAGTTATAAACTGTGGAATTATAAAGCATACTTTTACTCAAAAATACTATTAAAATGTGGTGATAACTTTAAGATGTGGGGAAATTGTTATATTAAAAATCCTCATAAAATATCTATAGGGAATAATGTTTCATTAAATGATGCCTGTTATTTAAATGGATTAGGAGAAATTGAAATTGGTAATGACGTGGCAGTTTCTGCAGGTTCAATTATAGTTTCTACATCATTAGATCCAAATACTTTAAAATATGAAAAAAGACATATAAATAAAAAAATTAAAATAGGTAATAATGTACAAATAGGTGTAGGCGCAATAATATTAAGTGGTGTTGAAATAGGAAATAATGTTCTTATTGGTGCAGGGAGTGTTGTTTCAAAAAATATTGAATCAAATTGTATTGTAGTTGGAAATCCTGCAAGAGTTTTAAGGAAGTTAGATTGAGTAGGCCATTAATATCAGTTGTAATGTCAGTTTATAATAGTGAAAAGTATTTAAAAGAAGCTATTGAAAGTATTTTAGAACAAACATATACAAAGTTTGAATTTATAATAGTAAATGATGGTTCAAGTGATAGTAGTTTAGATATTATCAAATCATATATGAAAAAAGATGAAAGAATAGTTTTAATAAGTCGTGAAAATAAAGGTTTACCATATTCTTTAAATGAAGGGATTGAAAAGGCAAAAGGTAAGTATATAGCAAGAATGGATGCTGATGATATTAGTTTGCCAACTAGGTTTCAAGTACAAATTAGTTTTTTGGAAAATGCTAATTTTGACTTTGTTTATTCTAACACAATTTTAATTGATAAGAATAGTAATAAAATATGTAATTCTTATAGACCTAAAAATGTAAAAAAAGTTTTAAGAAATTTGGAAAAACATAATTTTATACCACATCCAACTGTTATGATAAAAAAAGAGGTTTTTAGTAAATATGGGGGATATAATTTAGAATACAAAACTGGACAAGATCTTGAACTATGGCTAAGACTTAGATATAAAATAAAAATCGGATATTTAGGTAATACAGTTTTAAAATATAGGTTAAATCCAGATTCTATACGAAAACATAATAATAATTATTGGTATAAAGTTGCAAGTAAGGCAATAGAAGGAGGTTGTATTTTTAGTTCTTTTAAATATTTTCCTTTTCTTAATTTTATGCAAATAGTAAGGTTAACAATAAAATCGCTAATACCTAATGTATATTTATACAGGCATATTAAATGAAAAATATTTTAATATTTTCTCATGAATTTCCTCCTGATACCGGAGGAGTAGGCGTAGTTGCAGAACAATATGCAAAAATGTTTTCCAAGAATAATTGTAAAGTTACAGTATTAACCAGTTACAAAAAACAAAAAATTGATATTGCAGAAATAAAAATTGTCTATAATAATATAAATAATAAGCTTTGGTTTTTAGGATATCGAGATATTTTAAACTTTGATACTTATGATTTGATTTTATTAAATGATCCATCTGCTATGTACTCAGCTGGACTTTTTTTTTCAGATTATCAGTTGTCAAATTCAATATGTTTGTTACATGGTTCTGAACCAGAAAGAGTTTATAAAGATCAAACTTTATTTAGAAAATTAAGTTTTTTTAAGTATTTTTTTAATAAAGCATTGTCTAAATCGAAAGTGATTTTGTCTCCAAGTCACTATATGAAAGAAAAGTTTTTAAGTACTTCTTCTTTAGAAATATTAAAAGATAAAGTTAAAGTATTATATTATGGGATTGATTATGATTTATTTAAAGATAATAATATTGATATTAGAAAAAAATTAGAAATAAATGAAAATCAAAAAGTTTATATTTCAGTTAGTCGAGTAACCAAAAAAAAAGGATATATATTAAAGTATAAGATTTTTAAAAAATTAATAAGAGAATACAATAAGAATTTGATATGGATAGTAATAGGTGATGGAGATTTTTTTGATGAGTTTCAAAAAATGATAAAAAATGATAAATTAGAAAAAAATGTATTGTTAATAGGTAAAGTAGACCGAAGTTTATTATATGACTATTATAAAAATTCTGATCTTTTTTGGTTGATTTCTGAGTATAAAGAGTCTTTCGGTTTAGTTTATACAGAAGCTCAATTTTCTGGTTTGCCAGTTATTGGTAATAATTTAGGTGGTGTGAAAGAATCTATAAAAGATAAAGAAACAGGCTTTGTAGTAAATAATGAAAAAGAGATAATTAATATTTTAGTTAATGAAGATTACTTAAAATTAGACAGAAAAGAAATTATAAATTTTGCTAAAAATTTTTCTTTAGAAGAGTCTTTTGAAAAAATAGTAAAAATTACTAAAAATCGAATGGTTTAAAATGAAAATAGCTTATATATTAATGCAATTTCCTACAGGTAGTGAAACATTTGCTTCAAATGATATAAAAACATTAAAAAATCTAGGTCATGATATTTCAGTTTTTTCTTTAAAACCTAAAGTTAGAAATTATGATGAATTAATTATAAGTAGAGAACTTGAAAATATAAATTGTACAAATGGTAATATAAAAGAAAATATCTTAGGTTTATTTTTTTTATTAAAAAATATTTTTTTATTTTTTAGTTTATTTTTATGGTTAATAAAAAATGATCTTAATAATCCTAGGCACTTTTTTAAGATGCTTTTATTATTTCCTATGAGTTTTTATATACATGAAAAATTAAAAAAAGAAAAACCTAATATAGTACATTTATTTTGGGGACACTATCCTTCTTTGGTTGGATATTTAGTTAAAAAAAATATGCCAAATGTTAAATTATCAATGTTTATAGGTGCGTATGATTTAGAATATAAGTTAAATGTAACTGCAAATCTTTTAAATAAAGCAGATTCTATTTTTACCCATGCTGAAGTAAATCTTAGACAACTAAGAGATCTTAAAATTAATACTTCTAAAATTGTAGTTGTTTATAGAGGTACGACTATAAAGAAATTTTTACCTTTATTTCAAGATTTATCAATAAATAAAGATATATGGCTTACTTGTGGTAGACTATTAGAATCAAAAGGATTTGATAAAGTTATTGATTTATTTTCTAAATATAAAAAAATAGAAATAAATGCAAAGTTAATTATAATAGGTGATGGACCTTATAAAAGTATATTAGAAAAAAAAGTAGAAATTTTAGATTTAGTTAATGATATTGAATTTATGGGACATTTAAATCATGAGGAAGTATTAAAACAAATGGCTAAAGCAAATTTTTTCTTTTTATTATCTTCAAAAGTTGGAGAACGATTGCCTAATGTTATAAAAGAAGCAATGCTTTCAAAATGTATTTGTATATCATCTAGAACACCTGGAATTGAAGAATTAATTGATTTAAATAATGATGGATTTATTTTTGATAAAAATGATTATGAAGATATAGTTGAGTTCCTACTTAGTCTAGATGAAAATAAACAACAATCGATAAGAAGAAATGCTAGAGATAAAATTATCAAAAAGTTTGATATTGAAATATCAATGAATAAATATTTAAAAATTTGGAAAGGGCAGGATGAATAAAAGGGTATCTATAATTATTCCAATTAGAAATGAAGAAAAATATATAAAAGAATGTATTGAGTCTATTTTAGATTTTGATTATCCAAAAGATTTATTGGAAGTTATTTTTGTTGATGGAAATAGTGAAGATAAAACGAAAGAAATTGTTGAGACATATATTGATAAGTTTCCATTTATAAAAATTATTGATAATAATAAAAAAATAGTTCCAATATCAATGAATAAAGGGATAAAAATAGCAAAAGGTGAATATATATGCAGGCTAGATGCTCATGCAAAGTATCCATCAAATTACATTTCTAGTTTATTAAAATGGAGTTTAAAACTTGATGCAGATAATGTTGGTGCTGTTTGTAATACAGAAGTTAAATCAGAATCTTATATAGCAAATTCAATTCAATTTGTAATGACTGACAAGTTTGGAGTGGGAAATTCACTATTTCGAATTGGAGTTGATAAACCTTTAGAAGTGGATACTGTTCCTTTTGGTTTTTATAAAAAAGAAGTTTTTAATAAAATTGGATTATATGATGAAAGATTGGTAAGAGTTCAAGATCTAGAATTAAATAAAAGGTTGAAAAAAAATAATGGAAAGATTTTTTTAATTCCAAATATAAAATGTACCTATTATCCTAGAGAAGATTATAAAACATTTTTTAAAAATAGATTTGAGACAGGTAAATGGGTAATTTTATCTTCATATTTTACTAATAGTTTGAAAAGTATAAGTTTTAGACATATGGTTCCTTTAATATTTTCATTATCATTAATATTTACTTTTATATTATCTGGAATTAATGAAATCTTTAGTTATTTGTTTATATCAATCTTTTTATCATATTCAGGAATATTGTTTTTTAGGGCTTTTAATATAAAAAGAAGTGTTATTTTATCTATGTACATTTTAATAGGATACTTTATTTTACATTTTTCTTATGGGTTAGGATCTTTAAGAGGTTTATTTGAAGTAGCTATGAAAAAGGTTAAATAACTTGATATATATAATTTTACTTTTAATATCTTTTAGTCTTACATATTTTATAAAAGAGTATGCAATAAAAAAGTCACTAGTTGCAACTGTAAATGAAAGAAGTTCTCATACTGTTCCAACTCCTCATGGTGGTGGTATTGCTATTGCTGTTACTTGGTTGATAGGTTTGTTGTATTTGTTTTTTACAAATCAGATAGAGCCAAATCTTTTTTATGCTTTATTAGTTGGAATAGTCATTAGTATAGTTAGTTTTTTTGATGACTTGCATGAACTAAGTCCAAAGTTTAGACTAATAGTGCAAGCATTAGTTGCTATTTTGGGTCTTTATTTTTTAGATGGTTTTGATGTATTAACTTTTGGTGTTTTTGATATATCTTTTAGTGTGTTTACAAATATTTTTGCTTTTCTTATGATAATCTGGTTTATAAACCTTACAAATTTTATAGATGGAATAAATGGTTATGTGGGAAGTCAGTTTGTGTTTTTAAGTCTTGCCGGATTTTTGCTTTTTTCAAATAGTGTATTTATAGTATTGGGTGTAGCTGTACTTGGCTTTTTATATTGGAATTTTAATAAAGCAAAGATTTTTATGGGAGATGTTGGAAGTACTCTTCTTGGATATAACATAGCTATCTTTACTATTTATTATGCAAATATAGAAAGTACAAGTTTTTGGGTATGGATAGTTTTATTCTCAGTGTTTTGGTTTGATGCAACACTTACACTTATAAGAAGAAAACTAAATGGTGAGAAGTTAAGCCAAGCTCATAAAAAACATGCTTACCAAAGACTTACACAAGCTGGATGGAGTCATTTTAAAGTTACTAATTTTATGATTGTATTAAATATATTTATTTTTATACTTGTATATTTTGTAGCAAATGTTGTTATTACTTTTCTAGTAACTTTAATGATTTTATATGCTATTATGAAGTTTGTTGATAGTAAAAAAAAGTTTGAAAGGATATAAATTGTTACTTAGTCCTACCCCTTTTAAAAGAATAGTATTTTTTTTATTTGCAGATTTTTTAATATCTTTAATTACTTTTTTTATAGCTTATAATTTACGGTTTAATTTTGATATACCTAGTGATTTTATTGAATCTTTTTGGCTCTTTTTCTTTATATTATTTTTTATAAAAGTAGGGTCTTTTGTTTATTTTAGACTTTATCGAACAGCATGGAGATTTTTCTCTTTATATGAAATAAAAAAACTTTTAATAGCTCATATATTATCTTATACGATTTTTATTTTTATATTTTATATTTTTAAAGATACCCTTGAACCTTTTCCAAGAAGTGTAATAATAATAGATTTTTCACTTTCTGTTATTTTTATTACTTTACTTAGACTATCAAAAAGAATAATTTTAGAAAGTAATAAAAGTTTAAATTACAAGAATACTTTAATTATAGGAGCAAATAGCTCAGTTAAATCCATATTAAATGATTCAAAAAACATAGATTATTCACCTGTAGCAATATTAGATGAAAATAAGCTTTTATCCAATACCTTTATTATGAATTTAAAGGTTTATCATTTAAGCGAACTTCAAAAAATTGTTAAAGTTAAAAATATAGAATCTATCATAATTGCAAAAGAGTACTCTCAAAAAAAACTTTTAGAGATAATTGAAGCTTTAAATGTACTGGATATACATGATATTAAAATAATAAATACTTTAACAAGTGAATTTTCAGAGAAAAAAGAATTAAAAAACATAACAGTAGAAGATTTACTAGCAAGACACCCAAAAGATTTAGATAAATCTAAGATAGAAAATTTTATCAAAGAAAAAACAGTACTTATTACTGGTGCAGGTGGTAGTATAGGAAGCGAGATAAGTAGACAGTGTGCTAAGTTTGGTGCAAAAAGACTTATACTTTTAGATCATAGTGAGTTTAATCTTTACAGTATCACAGAAGAATTATCTTCATATAAAATAAACTCAGTTATGAAGTCAGTTTCAAATAAAGAGAGTTTAAAAGAAGTATTTGAAAATCATAAGATTGATATAGTTATTCATGCAGCTGCATACAAACATGTGCCACTTGTAGAAGAAAATATAGAAGATGCTATAAAAAATAATATCATAGGTACAAAAAACTGTATAGATTTAGCAGTTGAATACAATGTAGAAAAATTTGTACTTATCTCAACCGATAAAGCAGTTAGACCTACAAATGTTATGGGTACAACAAAACGTATTTGTGAACTTTATGCCCAAAATAAAAACACTATTGATAATACAGAAATAGTAGCAGTAAGATTTGGAAATGTACTTGGAAGTAGTGGAAGTGTAATACCAAAGTTTAAAAAGCAGTTAGAAAAAGGTGGTCCTATAACTGTAACTCATCCTGATATTACAAGATATTTTATGCTTATACCTGAGGCTTGTGAACTTGTACTTCAAGCAGCAAGTATTGGAAAAGGTGGTGAGATATTTATCTTAGATATGGGTGAACCTATAAAAATAGTAGATTTAGCAAAAAAGATGATTGATTTAAGTGGTAAAGAAAATATTGATATAGAGTTTACAGGTCTTAGACCTGGTGAAAAACTATATGAAGAACTACTTATAAATGACAGTGATAAAAAAACAAAATATGAGTCAATTACAGTAGCTTCACCAACACACTTTGATATAGATGAATTAAATGAAAAGATAGAGAAGCTACTTATAAAAAAAGATAAGATAAAAGCTCTAAAAGAAATAGTACCAGAGTTTGATCATAAACTAAACTAAGAAAAGGTGCGAATTCATTCGCACCAATATAAAGCTAAACTTCATCCGACTTTCACAAAACAGTAGATATAATCACTACAGAAAAACAAAACCCAAGGTAAAATATGAGTCTAAAAAAACTGCCAATAGGAATACAAACATTTGAGAAAATAAGAAATGATGATTATATATATGTAGATAAGACAGATATAGCACTAAATATAATAGAGAATTATCAATATGTATTTTTAAGTAGACCAAGAAGATTTGGTAAAAGTTTATTTTTAGATACCTTGAAAAATATCTTTGAAGGAAAAAAAGAATACTTTAAAGATTTAGCTATAGAAGATATGGAGTAAGTCATATCCTGTTATTCATATAAACTTTGCAAAAGGTTCTTTAAAAACAAAAGAAACACTATATGATAGATTGGATGAGATACTAGAAGATAATCAAAAAAGATTAGGTGTAAAGTATAAACATAAAAATAGAAGATGTTTTAGTGAGTTGATAATCAAAGCCAATGAAAAGTATAAACAAAAAGTAGTAGTACTAATAGATGAATATGATAAACCAATTTTAGATAATATTGAAAATACAAATTTAGCCTATGAACTAAGAGATATACTTGTAGATTTTTATTCAGTGATAAAAGGAAGTGATGAGTTCTTGCGACTTGCATTTTTAACAGGTGTTTCAAAATTTACAAAAACATCTATTTTTAGTTGACTTAATAATATCACAGATATAAGTCTTAGTAGAAAGTTTGCAGATGTATGTGGATATATTCAAAATGATGTAGAAACAACATTTGCACCATACTTAAAAGATGTGGATATGAAGAAACTAAAGAAGTGGTACAATGGATATAACTTCTTGGGAAGTGATATGTATAATCCTTTCAATATTTAGCAGTTTATATCACATGATTTCTTGTATAAAAACTACTGGTTTGAGACAGGAACACCAACATTTTTGATGAAATTAATAAAATCACAAAACTACTTTTTACCAAATCTTTCAAATTTAGTAGTAGGAGAATAACTACTAAATAGTTTTGATATAGAGAACTTAGAATTAGAAGTAGTGCTTTATCAAAGTGGTTATCTAACTATTGATAGAGTTGAAAGACTAGGAGTACAAACTCTTTATTATTTAAAAATACCAAATCTTGAAGTGCAGTCTTCATTTAATGATTATATAATTCACCTTTTTCATAATAATTAAGTAGAAAAAACAAATCATCAGATAAATATTCAAACTGCTTTTATGAAAAATAATCTAGAGACTTTCAAAACTTCATTTGTTTCAGTGTTTGCCTCAATACCATATAATAACTACACAAAAAATGATATGCAAATATATGAAGGCTTTTACTCAAGTATAATATATGTATACCTCCAAAGTTTAGGCTTAGATATTATAGGTGAAGATGTTACAAATAAAGGAAGAATAGATTTAACTATAAAAATGCAAGATGTTATTTATATACTTGAATTTAAAGTAGATGGAGAAAAAGGTGAGGCTTTAGAGCAAATAAAAGATAGAAAATATCATGAAAAGTATTTATCGCAAAATAAAGACATATATTTAATAGGTATAGAGTTTGATATTAAGCAGAAAAATATAAACAATTTTGAATACCAAAAGATATAAACCATTAAACAAAAAGTTAAACATAATTTAGATGAAAGTTTAAAACATCTTTCTAGATTAAAATCAGCTTTTATAGAACTTGAAAGATACTAAATAATATAGCCCAAATTTTAACTTCATCCCACTTTTACAAAACAAAAGATATAATACTTTTATAATAATAAACATCAATATTTAAAACAATCAAGGAAAAGAATTGCAAGATAAAAAGATATGTATAGTAGGGCTAGGATATGTAGGGCTTCCATTGGCTCATGCATTTGCAACAAAATATGAAAATGTTATAGGTTTTGATATAAACCAAAATAGAATAGATGAACTTAAAAATAGTATCGATTCTACATTGGAATTAGAATCAACTCAACTAAAAGATGTAGAAAACAATATCACTTATACTACAAATCTAGATGATATCAAAGAAGCAAATATCTATATCGTAACTGTTCCTACACCAATAGATAGCTCAAATAGACCAGATTTAACACCACTTGTTAAGTCATCTCAAACAGTAGGAAAAGTACTTAAAAAAGATGATATTGTTATCTATGAGTCTACTGTTTACCCAGGTGTTACAGAAGAAGTATGTGTACCACAACTAGAAGTTACTTCAAACTTGAAATTCAATGAAGACTTTTTTTGTGGATACTCACCTGAGAGAATAAACCCAGGAGATAAAGAACATACTGTTACTAAAATCTTAAAAGTTACAAGCGGAAGTACTCATAAAGTAGCTGATATAGTAGATGACTTATATAACTCAATCATAAAAGCAGGTACCTTTAAAGCTTCTAGTATTAAAGTAGCAGAAGCATCTAAAGTAATAGAAAATACTCAAAGAGATGTAAATATAGCCTTAGTAAATGAACTAGCCCTTATATTTGATACTATGAATATAGATACAAATGAAGTAATAGAAGCAGCAGCAACAAAATGGAACTTTATAAAGTTAAAACCAGGATTAGTTGGAGGACACTGTATTGGGGTTGATCCATATTATCTTACATACAAAGCAGAAGAGTTAGGATATAAACCAAATCTTATCTTAGGTGCAAGACAAATAAATAATGGTATGGGAAAATATATAGCAGAAAAAACAATCAAACTAATGATAAAAAAAGGTAAGATAATAAAAGATTCAAATATCTTAATCTTAGGTCTTACTTTCAAAGAAAACTGCCCAGATATTAGAAATACAAAAGTAGTAGATATTATAGAAGAGTTAAAAGAGTACGGTTCAAATATTGATGTATATGAGCCATGGATAGATGAAAAAGATAAATCTTATTATGATTATAATTTTATAGAAGATCCATTAAAAAGTGAAAAAAAATATGAAGCTATTATTGTTGCAGTAGGTCATGATAAATTTAAAGAGATTTCACAAGAAGATTTAGAATCACTTGTAAATGATGAAAAGATTATCATTGATGTAAAAGGAGTAGCTAAAAAAGCTACATGGAAACTATAAACCTTAAAAATAAAAATCCAAATATTTTAGTCATTGGTGATCTTATGATAGATCACTATTTATGGGGTTCGTGTGATCGAATCTCTCCTGAAGCTCCTGTTCCTGTTTTAAAAGTTACAAAAGAAACAAATGTTTTAGGTGGGGCAGGTAATGTTGTAAATAACCTAAACGCATTAGGCGCTAATGTTGGGGTTTTAAGTGTTATAGGTGATGATAAGATAGCCAATGAACTAAAATCCATGCTTGAAAATATAGAAACAAAAAACTTTTTAGTCGTTCAAAAAAATAGAGAGACTTCAAAAAAAAGTAGACTTATAGCTTCAAATCAACAGATTATAAGATATGATAAAGAAACGACTTTTGATATATCTAAAAGCAGTGAAGAGAAGCTTTTAGAGATTTTAGAAAAGCAGATAAAAAACTATGATTTAGTTTTATTATCTGATTATGGAAAGGGTGTTTTAACAAACTCTCTTACTAAAAATATAATATCTTTAGTAAACTCACAAAACAAAAAAGTTTTAGTTGATCCAAAGGGAAATGATTATTCAAAATACAAAAACTCATATCTTTTAACGCCAAACAAAAAAGAAGCTAGTCTTGCTACAAATATAGATATCACTGATGAAAAGAGTTTATATCAGGCTATTTTAAAACTAAAAAATGATTATAACTTGGATATATCCTTGATTACTTTAAGTGAAGAGGGTATTGCTATATTTGATGAAGAACTTAGTGTCAAACCTACTGTTGCTAGGGAAGTTTATGATGTGACAGGTGCAGGTGATACTGTTTTGGCCTCTATTGGTTTTGCTATATCTTGTGGACTTGATATAAATACAGCTGTGTCTTTTGCAAACTTAGCTTCTGGTGTAGTTGTAGGTAAGTTAGGAAGTGCTACAGCCTCACTTGATGAAATCATAGAATATGAAGCAATCCTAAATCAAAACTCAAGTTTTTCTCAAATCAAAACAAAAGTCGAAATGATAAATTTATCAAAAAAACTAAAACAAAAAAACAAAAAAATTGTCCTTACAAATGGCTGTTTTGATATTTTACATGTGGGTCATATCAAGTATCTTGAAGTTGCCAAAAGTTTTGGAGATGTTTTGATTTTAGGTTTAAATACTGATAGTTCTGTAAAAAGGCTAAAGGGAGATTCAAGACCTATAAATCCCCAAGAGGATAGAGCTTATACGTTAGCAGCATTAAAAAGTGTAGATTATGTAGTACTATTTGATGAAGATACTCCTTATGAACTTATCAAGGCTTTAAAACCAGATGTTCTTGTAAAAGGTGGGGATTATAAAGGCAAAGAAGTGGTTGGACAAGATTTGGTAAATGAACTTAAGCTTGTAGATTTTGTAGAAGGTAAAAGTACTACTTCTACAATCCAAAGGATTAAAGCAAATGATTAAGACAATTTCACAAGAGTTGCAAAACCATTTAACTATAGTAAATAGTGTTATAAATAGCATGGAAGATGAGTTAAATGAAGCTTCAAAATTGATACTTGATACTCTAAAAAATGGCAATAAGATTTTAATCTGTGGAAATGGCGGAAGTGCAGCAGATGCCCAACACATAGCCTCAGAACTTACAGGAAGATATAAGACAAACAGAAAAGCCCTTCCTTGTATAGCACTTACGACTGATACAAGTGCTTTAACATCTATAGGAAATGACTATGGTTACGAAAAAGTATTTGCAAGGCAAGTTGAAGCCTTGGCAAATAAAGGGGATTTATTTATAGGTATTAGCACAAGTGGAAATAGTCAAAATATAATCACAGCACTTAAAACAGCAAAAGACTTAGGCTGTAACACTCTTGGTTTAAGTGGAAATGATGGAGGTGAGATGGATGAACTTTGTGATCTAAATTTAATAGTTCCAAGTTCTAACACTCCACGAATACAAGAAATGCATATTTTATTTGGTCATATTTTTTGTCAGCTAATAGATGATGAATTTACAAACTAAACAAAAAGTCATTTTTTTAGATAGGGATGGTGTTATAAATATAGATAAGCACTATGTTTATAAAATAGAGGATTTTGAGTTTAAAGAAAAAGTATTTGAAACTTGTGATTATTTAAGTCATTTAGGATATGAATTTATCATAGTTACAAACCAATCAGGAATAGGTCGAGGATATTATAGTAAAGATGATTTTCATATACTTACTTCATGGATGATAAAAGAGTTTGAAAGAAATGGCATAAAAATAAAAGATGTATTTTTTTGTCCTCATCTTCCAAGTGATAACTGCAAATGTAGAAAACCAAACATAGGTATGATAAAGCAAGCTTGTAGTAAATATGAAATAGATTTACATAGCTCTTGGATGATAGGAGA
Organism: Caprella mutica; assembly: GCA_947561585.1. Taxonomy (NCBI): domain Eukaryota; kingdom Metazoa; phylum Arthropoda; class Malacostraca; order Amphipoda; family Caprellidae; genus Caprella; species Caprella mutica. The sequence goes on from CANNZV010004928.1 coordinate 22,111, forward strand.
TAAAATCTCAGATATGAACTTAGCAATAAATGCAGGTATCAAAAATAAAGTTTTTGTAAAAAATAGTGATGAAGAGATAGATGAATTAAAAACTTTGGATATTAAAAAGATAATATCATCTTTATATGAACTAAAACAGATAATAAAAAACTAAAGGCAAAAAGATGAAATATACAAATATAGATTTCAATAATAAAACTATTTTAATCACAGGAGCCGCAGGCTTTATAGGTTCAAATCTTTGCTTTTATTTTCAAAAAAACTATCCAAATGCAAGAATAATAGCCTTTGATTGTTTTAGATCAAATGATAAATTTTCAAATGGAAATCCAAAAAGCTTTGGCCATTATGAAAACTTAATAGGTTTCAATGGTATTGTTATAAGTGGGGATATAAATGACAAGGAAGCTTTACAAAACTTAGAAGAAAATTATAACTTTGATTACATTTTTCATCAAGCTGCTATTTCTGATACTACTGTTTTAGAACAAGATATTATGATAAAAACAAATGTAAATGCCTATGAAGATTTATTAAAAATCGCCATAAAACATAAGGCAAATATGATTTATGCAAGTTCAGCTGCAACTTATGGAGATAGTTCTAGATTTGAAGTAGGATATGAAATTCCAAATAATGCCTATGGTTTTTCAAAAGTGATGATGGATAATATCACTTATGAATACCTAAAGAAAGATTTAGATATTGAAATCGTTGGTCTTAGGTATTTTAATGTATATGGACCAAAAGAGTTTCATAAAGGAAAAACATCTTCTATGGTAATACAATTTGCCCATCAAATACTAAGAGGTGAAATACCAAGATTATTTGAAAGAAGTGATGAGATACTAAGGGATTTTATTTATATAGAAGACGTGATACAAGCAAATATAAAAGCTTGTACTCCTAAAAAATCAGGAGTTTACAATGTAGGAACTTCAAAGCCAAGAAGTTTTGAAGATATAGTAAATATCTTACAAGAGTTATTAGAATCTCCTAAGAAAAAAGAGTATATAAAAAACCCTTATATAGGTTCATATCAGTTTTTTACACAAGCAAATATTGAGACTACAAAAAAGTATTTAGATTATGAACCAAGATATTCTTTAGAAGAGGGTATAAAAGAGTATTTACCTCAAATAAAAGAGTCTTTAAAGACAAAGTAATAAATAATAAATTATAATACTAAGACTTATTTAGTAAAAGGAAAAATATTGAAAGTACTAGTAACAGGCGCAGCAGGATATATAGGAAGTCATACTTGTATCTCTTTACATGAAGCAGGCTTTGATTTTGTAGTTTTTGACAATTTATGTAACTCTTCACAAGAGAGTTTAAATAGAGTTGAAAAAATTATAGGAAAAAAAATAGAGTTTGTAAAAGGCGATATTAGAGATAAAAAAGCTTTAGATGAGGTTTTTACAAGATATGAGATAGATTCTGTTATTCACTTTGCAGGATTAAAGGCTGTAGGTGAGTCTGTTGCTAATCCTTTAGAATATTATGGTAACAATATAAATGGTACTTTAGTTTTACTTGAAGTTATGAAAAAACATAATTGTAAAAAGATAGTATTTAGCTCTTCTGCTACAGTTTATGGTGACCCTCATACAACTCCTATAAAAGAAAACTTTCCAGTGGGGGCAACTACAAATCCATATGGTAGAACAAAATACTTTATAGAAGAGATATTAAGAGATGTTTATATCTCTGATAATGACTTTAAAATAGTACTTCTAAGATACTTTAACCCAGTTGGAGCTCATAAATCTGGAACTATTGGTGAAGATCCAAATGGAATACCAAATAACCTTATGCCATTTATAGCTCAAACAGCAGTTGGAAAAAGAGAGTTTTTAAGTGTATTTGGTGGAGATTATGAAACTCATGATGGGACAGGGGTTCGAGACTATATTCATGTGGTTGATTTAGCAGCAGGCCATGTAAAAGCTTTAGAAAAAATAAATAGTATAAATAAAGTACTAACTGTAAATCTTGGAACTGGAAACGGTTATAGCGTACTTGATATGATAAAAGCCTTTGAGAAAGCAAGTGGAAAAAAAGTAGCTTACAAAATCGTAGATAGAAGAGCAGGAGATATTGCAAAATGTTTTGCTGATCCAAGTTATGCTAAAGAAACTTTAGATTGGGAAGCAACAAAAGGAATTGAAGAAATGTGCGCTGATACATGGAATTGGCAATCAAATAATCCAAATGGCTATAAGTCATAGGGTAAAATAACCTAACATCACGCTACAATTATAAAACAATAATAAACTTTTAGCTAAAATATTTACTAAAATATCATCTAGATAAAAAGGGAAATATTTTGAGCTTAAAAGAATTAAATGAAGATGACAAAAGATTATTACTAGACTCTATTAGAGATGTACAGGATTTTCCAAAACCTGGCATTGTTTTTAAAGATATAACTACACTATTAAACAACAAAGAAGCCTTTGCTTTACTTATGCAACACTTAGAAGATAGATATAAAGAATACAACTTAGATTATATTGCTGGTATTGACTCAAGAGGTTTTATTTTTGGAGCTGCTTTAGCTGATAGATTGGGTATTGGTTTTGTTCCTGTTAGAAAAAAAGGTAAATTACCAAGTACTACTGTTTGTGAAAAGTATGAATTAGAGTATGGTTTTGATGAAATTGAACTTCATCTTGATGCATTTAGAGGTGATACTCATGCAAGAGTTCTTTTAATAGATGATATTATAGTAAGTGGTGGTACTGCTTACGCAGCTGCTAATCTTATAAATAAACTAAATGTTGATTTAGTTGAAATGTGTTTTTTAATGAATATTCAAATTTTAGATGGCGCACAAAAACTAAAAAAAGTAGCACCAGTTTATTCTGTGCTAGACGTATAAAGAGAGAAATATGAACGATTATATACCAAAACCAAGTAAACACGACCCAGATAATAAGGGACAGTTTGGTATCTTTGGTGGTCAGTACGTACCAGAAACATTGATGCCTGTTTTAAAAGAATTAGAAATAGAATATAATAAATATAGATTTGATAAAGAGTTTTGGGCTGAGGTAAATGAACTTTTAAGAGATTATGTAGGTAGAGAAAACCCACTTTATCATGCAAAAAATATAAGTGATGAAATAGGCGCAAAAGTATATTTAAAAAGAGAAGATTTAAATCATACAGGTGCTCATAAAGTAAATAATGTAATAGCTCAAGGTTTACTTGCAAAAAAACTTGGAAAAACTAAGATTATTGCAGAAACAGGAGCAGGACAACATGGAGTTGCAAGTGCTACTATTGCTGCGCTTTTAGGTTTAGAATGTACTGTATTTATGGGTGCAAAAGATGTTCAAAGACAAGAACTAAATGTATTTAGAATGAAGCTTTTAGGAGCAAAGGTAATAGCTGTAGAGTCAGGAAGTAAGACTTTAAAAGATGCTATGAATGATGCTATTAGATACTGGGTTACAAATGCAAGAGATACTTTCTATGTAATAGGAACTGTTGCAGGACCACATCCTTATCCAGTTATGGTTAGAGATTTTCAAGCTATTATAGGTTATGAAGCAAGAAAACAAATCTTAGAAAAAGATGGAAAACTTCCTGACTATGTAGTAGCTTGTATTGGTGGTGGTTCAAATGCCATTGGTATGTTCTCACACTTTATAGAAGATGAAGAGGTTACTTGTATTGGTATTGAAGCAGGTGGTTTAGGACTTGATACAGATAAACACGGATGTTCATTAGAAAAAGGAAGACCAGGGGTTTTACATGGACAATGTTCATACCTTTTACAAGATGAAAATGGACAAGTTTTAGAAGCTCACTCAATGAGTGCAGGACTTGACTATCCTGGAATTGGACCTGAACACTCTTATCATAAAGATATGAAAACTGTACAGTATGATTCAGTTACTGATGATGAGGCTTTAGATGCTTTTGTTTGGTTAAGTCAAAAAGAAGGTATTATTCCTGCTTTTGAATCATCACATGCAATTGCTTATTTAAAGAAAGCAAAAGAAAAGTTCCAAGGGAAAACTGTTATTATAAACCTTTCAGGTAGAGGTGATAAAGATATGGTTCAAGCAAAAGATTTACTGGAGTTTAAATAAAATATATGATAAAGAGCCTACAAAACCATTCTGGAAAAATTTTATTTGCTGTTGTTTTAACTTTTTTGTCTTTTTTAGCTTACAATCTTTACATAGCACCTGTACAGGGCTTTGAAAATAAGTTTGTATATCTTTTAAAAACATATGGTTATGTGATTTTATTTGCATGGAGTACTTTAGAGGGTGAACTTGGCCTTATTATGGCTGGGCTTCTTATTCATGATGGGCATATGAATCTTTATATTGCTATATTTATAGCAGGTTTAGGTGGTTTTGTAGGAGATCAAGTATATTTTTATACAGGAAGATTCAATAAAGCTTATGTTCATAGAAAATTCAAAGGTCAGCGAAGAAAATTTGCATTAGCCCACTTACTTCTTAAAAAGTATGGTTGGCCTATTATTTTTGTACAAAGATATATGTATGGAATGAGAACAATTATTCCAATTTCAATTGGTCTTACAAGATATAGTGCAAAAATGTTTGCATTTATTAATCTTATAAGTGCTTGGTGTTGGGCTGCACTTACTATTGTACCTGTTTGGTATTTTGGTGAAGAGATTTTAAAAGTACTTCATTGGGCAAAAGAACACTGGTATTTAGCTCTACCATTTGCAATTGCTTTTGGAGGAAGTATAATTTACTACTTCAATAAAGCAACACAAAAAGTAGATAGAAAAACTTTAGAAAAGGAAATAAATAGTGAAAATTAGTATAAATACAAAAAATTATAAAAAAGTAAAAGCAGATTTAGAAATCATTTTAATAAATGAAATTGAAGATACAAAAGACGAGGAAGTTTTAGAAGCCTTAGATTTTAAAGCAGTGGATGAAGCTTGTATCTTACTTCCTGAATCAAAAAAAATTTATGTAGGTTTTGAAGATGATACTTATGATAGTGTAGCAATTGCAATTGCCACAGCTGTAAAAAAACTTCAAAGCACAAAGTATAAAACTGCAAAAATTGATTTATCAAGTGGTGCTTTAAGTGAAAATGTAAAAGCTTTGATTGAGGGAGCTTTACTTGGGTCTTATACTTTCGATAGATACAAATCAGAGAAAAAAGAGAAGAAGAAACAAGAACTTATTTTTGTTATTGAAGATGAAGCTTCTATTAATGAAGTTTTAAATGACTCAAAAGTTATAGCAAAAGCTGTAAATAAAGCAAGAGATATGGTAAATTCAACTCCTCAAGACTTCTACCCAATAGTTATGGCTGATTTAGCAAAAGAGTTAGCAAGTGATGCTGGTATGGATTGTAAAGTTTATGGTGAAAGCTTTTTAGAAAAGAACCATATGAATGCAATGCTAAGTGTTGGTAGAGCCTCAGTTCATGAATCTCAACTTATTCATATGTCATACAAACCAAAAAATGCAAAGAAAAAGATTGTATTAGTTGGTAAGGGTCTTACTTATGATTCGGGTGGATTATCTCTTAAACCTGCTGATTTTATGGTAACAATGAAACTTGACAAAGCTGGTGGTTGTGCTGTTATGGCTACTCTTTGGGCTGTTGCAAAACTTGGACTTCCTTATGAAGTACATGGAATCGTTGGTGCTGTTGAAAATATGGTAGGTGGTGATGCTTACAAACCTGATGATGTATTAGTGGCTAAAAATGGTAAAACTATTGAAGTTAGAAATACAGATGCTGAAGGAAGACTTGTACTTGCTGATTGTTTATGTTATGCCCAAGATGAGATTGAAGATATTGATTATATCTTTGATTATGCAACACTTACAGGTGCTTGTGTAGTTGGTGTTGGTGAGTTTACAACTGGTATTATGGGTAATGATGACATTTTAAAAAGAAATGCAGTTTTAAGTGCCTTAAAATCAGGTGAATATGCAACTACACTAGACTTTAACAGGTATTTAAGAAAAACTATCAAATCAGAAGTAGCAGATATTTGTAATATCGCTAGTACTAGATATGGTGGAGCAATTACAGCAGGTATTTTCTTAGATAACTTTATTTGTGAAGAAAATAAAGACAAATGGATACACTTTGACATAGCAGGACCTGCATATGCTCAAAAATCATGGGGATATAACCCATATGGTGGATCAGGAGCTGGTGTTAGAATGACTATTGAGTTCTTAAAAGGCTTAGACAAATAGTTTATATAAGAAGAGGTGAACTTATTCACTTCTTCTTACTCTTAAAAATGATGCAAACTTTGGCTTCCCATATTTTGTAAAACCATAATATTTGAAACTTACTACTTGTCCTATTTGGGGATAATTCTTTTTTTGTTCATTTGTAAAACCTCCTCCTAAATTAAAAAATACACCATTTTCTAGCTTTATTTTCAAGCTTTTAAATCTTCCATCTTCATGTTTATTTATTCCTATTACTAATCCTTCCATATCAAAAAACTTTTTTACTTTTAGTATGTTTTTATTTCTTCCTTCAAAGTAGGGTATATTTGGATTTTTTAGTATTATGCCTTCTGCTTTTAATTTAATAAGTTCATTTAGATATTTGTTGAGGTGTTTTTTGTTTTTACAGATTATCTGCGGTATGATTTTTATATATTTGTTTTGATTGACTTTTTGCCAGTTTTTTATTTTTTTAAGTCTTTTTCTAAAATCTCCTTTTTCATATGGGACTTCAAATATATTGTAAGTTATCTTTTTCCAATCTTTTGAAGGAGTTTTATCTAAAACAATATTTTGGATATTTTCAAAGTCTGATCTTTTTGTCCATAACTCGCCATCAAGTTTGAAATTTGGAAAATCCTTTTTAAACCAAGACGGAGCATATATTTTATTTCCATTTTTACTTAAAAGTTCTTTTCCATTCCAATATGCTCTAATACCATCAAGCTTTTCACTCATATACCAGCCTTTGATATTATTTTGCTCTTTATTGAAAACTTTAGGTTTTTGAAGTTCCAGTGCGTTTAGATTAAAAAGTATGATAGTTAGGATAAGTAGCCGCATTTCTGTCCTTATATATTTTAATATAACTAATTATATTATGTAAAGTCTTAATTTACTAATTCTTTTGCCTTTTCATACAAAAAGCTTGCTATTAGTTAGCTATTGTGTTACTATGTCCTAACTTTTAAAGATTAACGATTGTAATAGCTTCACTTTGACCTGCTTTTTTTAATAAACATTGATTAAAACTCTCAAATATTTAGATACTCAAACTTTGACTTTATAAAATTTAAATAATACATTTGTATTAACAAGGAAACTCTATGGAAAATAGACAAAATGGAACAGTAAAATGGTTCAACAATGATAAAGGTTTTGGATTCATCCAATTAGAAGATAATAGTAAAGATTTATTTGTACACTACAGTGAAATCAATCAAACAGGTTACGGAAGAGTATCGTTAGAAGACGGACAAAAAGTAACTTTCCTAATTGGCGAAGGTCAAAAAGGTGAGCAAGCTAAGAATGTTGAAGTAGTTTAATTAACTATTTCTCTTTTAGCTTGAAGATAAAGCATTATGCTTTATCTTTGCGAAATAATAGAAAGGAAAAAAATGACAACATTAACAAGAAAATATAAATTTACTGTACTTTTAAGACTTTTAGATACAAAAGAAACATTAATTGATGCATGTTCAAAATCTGGTCTTAGCTTAAATCAAGCAACAAACTATTTAAATAAACTTTCATAAACTCAAATCCTAAAAAATAGGATTTAAATCCTATGTACTTTATCTAATTCTTTGCAATTTTCGTTTATAATACACTTCAAGTAATACCTTCTTAATTGATTAGAAATCTTTTTGATACTTAAATAAAAAGTCTCTTTCAAATACCTTCTTGAAGGTTATAGTAAAATAAAATATTTATCATTAAATAAAAGGAAATAAATGGGATTAGGTGTAGGAATAGTAGGACTTCCAAACGTAGGTAAATCAACAACTTTTAATGCTTTAACAAAAGCACAAAATGCAGAGGCTCAAAACTATCCATTTTGTACAATTGAACCAAATAAAGCTGTTGTTCCAGTACCTGACAAAAGACTTGATGAATTAGCAAAAATTGTTGACCCAAATAAGATTCAGCACTCAACTATTGATTTTGTAGATATTGCAGGATTAGTTAGAGGTGCAAGTAAGGGTGAAGGACTTGGAAATCAGTTCTTATCTAATATTAGAGAAGTTGAAGTTATCTTACATATGGTTAGATGTTTTGATGATGGAAATGTAACTCATGTTGAAGGTGATGTAGATCCAATTAGGGATATTGAAATCATTGAAACAGAGTTGATTTATGCTGATATTACTCAATGTGAAAAGAAAATCGAAAAGTTAAAAAAACAATCAAAAGGTTCTAAAGAAGCTGCTGCTATGTTAGTTGTTGCTGAAGAGTTGATGGCTCATTTAAGTGAATTAGAACCTGTAAAAACTTTTGAAGATAAAGAAAATGAACTTTTCCTTGCAATGGATAAAGAATTAAGATTTTTATCAAATAAAGATGTGATCTATGGTGCAAATATGGATGAAGACTCTTTAATGGAGGGAACAAATGAGTATGTTGAAAAACTAAAAGAACATGCAAGCTCTGTAGATGCTGATGTTATTACTCTTTGTGCTAAAATTGAAGAAGAGCTTGTTGGTATGGAAGATGATGAAGCAAAAGAGATGTTAACAGATCTTGGTGTTGCTGAGTCTGGATTAGAGCAAATTATACATAAAGCATTTGATAAACTAGGACTACAATCTTACTTCACTGCTGGTAAAATGGAAGTTAGAGCATGGACTATTAAAAAAGAGACTAAAGCTCCTCAAGCAGCTGCTGTAATTCATAATGATTTTGAAAAAGGATTTATAAAAGCAGAAGTTATTTCTTATGAAGACTTTGTTGCAAATGGTGGAGAATCTAAGTGTAAAGAGCTTGGAAAATTAAGACTTGAAGGTAAAGATTACATTGTTCAAGACGGTGATGTAATGCATTTCAGGTTTAATACATAATTGATATACATTGTGTTACAATAGAAAATTATTATAGTAGGAGTTTAAATTGTCATCTATAAGCATATTAGAAAAAATAGAATCTCTTCCTCCACTTCCTAAGACTATTAGTGAGATTGAGGAATTTAGAAGAAAAAGTGATAAAGAAGCATTTGAGTTACTACAAATTGTAGAAAAAGACGCTTTAATCATTTCTACATTATTAAAGATTTCAAATTCAGCAATGTTTGGATTTAGATCTAAGGTAGAAACGCCAAGTAGAGCAATCAATCTTTTAGGAATTAACTTTACAATTTCTATTGCTATTGGTGGAACTGTACAAAATTTACTTATGTCGAATTTAGAGCCATATAGTATTAGTAGTGATGATTTTATGAGAGCTTCAAACCTTTCATCAACTCTAGCTCATTTATGGGTTTCAAAATTTGATTATGATTTAAAAGAAGAGCTTTTACTTCCTGCACTTTTACAAGAAGCTGGTAAGTTTATTTTAGCTGATATAATAGTTTCAGATAAGAAAACAGAAATGTTTAAAGCTAAGATTGCTCAAGGTGAAGATGTATCTGCTGTTGAAAAAGAATTAGTTGGTTTATCAACTTCAGAAATAACAGCAAAAATCTTTAGACACTGGAAATTAAGTGATAATTTAATTGATATGATTGAATTTGTAGATGATGTAGAAAAATGTAATGCATCAATTAAACAAAAAGCTGAAATCTTAGATGTTATTAAAACAGCTTGTAATGTTACAGATCCTTTAAGTGAGGAAAATTGTGCAAAAGCAGTTGAAAAAGCAACTAAATATGGACTTCATACTAAATCTTTAGAAAAAGCTATAGAGACACTTCAAGACAGACTACTAGATGAATAATTAAGGTTTTAAACCTTAATTATTTAAATTCATAATATCCATTTTTACTATTTTTAGCTAAAGACATTCCATATTCTGACTTTTCTAGAATATTTTGATTATCACCCCACGTAACTGAGATTTGAAGTTCTGGTCTTATATTAATATCTTCATGATTCAAAGTAATTTCTTTTATTTTTTCAATTAAATTTTTATACTCTTCTTTATTACTTAAAATAGCTAATGTAGGACCTTGAAGTCTATATACAGGTATTTCTTCATTTATTTTTAAAGCAAATTGTTTAAAGAGTTTATTACCTTTATCATAAGTATATTTACTATTGATTTGTTTTAAATTATCAAAATAAATTTCAATAAATGTAATTTCTTCATTTTCTTGATTTTTTAAATCTTTTTTTAATTTATTTGTATTAAACAGCGTAGTAACTGAATCTATATAAATAGGGATACTTTTTAAATAACTAATGATAATATTTATGAGGTTTTGTATTATATAAGACTTATTTTTTTCAAAAATCTCTAAAAATATATGTTCATATACTTTAGAGTAAGCCATTCTAAGTTTATAGCCTTCCATTAGAGGTATCTCAAGTTTTTTATATCCTAAGTCAACTAATCTACATTTTTCTTCGCAAAGCCCTTCAATCGCACAAAAAATAAGACCATGAAATATTTCATTTGAAATAAAGTTTTCAATACTTTTATTTAAAGTATCACTATCTAAACCTTCTTTTGTAAAGATTTCACTTACGATATTTGTTAGTTCTTGGTTTATATTATATTTTAAGGTGATTTCAAATCTTTTTGCATACTTTTCTATAATATTTTGACCAATTTCTTTATACTTTGTAGGTTCATGAACTAAATCATCAATTTTTATATCTTTAACATAGCTTTTCCCAAGGTTTAAAAGAACTGTATTATTTAGCTCTAAATACTCATTTTCAAGTAGAGATTTGCCATTTATACTTATATATTTGTAAAAATATTCTTTAGTAGTTTCAATAGACTTCTCATCATTATAGTATGAATAATAAGCAGATAAAGATAAATAGAGTTTAGAGTATATAGCCATAAGGTGTGAAGCTATTTTATTTGTTTCTATATATGAAATTATTTCAGAATGAAGACTATTTTTTATAATATCATTGTTAAGTTTTGTTAGTTTTGAAATAATAACATCACACAAAGATAGTTTGTAGTATTCATGGTAATCATTTTCAAACTTATCTTTTTTTATAAGTATTTCTAAAATTTCAATCAATTTATTTTCATCTATTTTTTTTGAATAAAGTACAATACAAAGAACTATTTGCATGTTTGTACTATTAAACTCTTTATTTTTTATAAACTCATCAAGTATCTTTAT
>CANNZV010004929.1:0-33385 GCA_947561585.1 Caprella mutica
TTTTAACTCTTCACTGTGCACTTTATTTACAACTATTGGTGGTTGTTTTAACTCTTCACTGTGCACTTTATTCACAACTATTGGTGGTTGTTTTAACTCTTCACTGTGCACTTTATTCACAACTATTGGTGGTTGTTTTAACTCTTCACGGTGTACTTTATTTACAACTATTAGTGGTTGTTTTAACTCTTCACTGTGCACTTTATTTACAACTATTGGTGGTTGTTTTAACTCTTCACTGTGCACTTTATTCACAACTATTGGTGGTTGTTATAACTCTTCACTGTGCACTTTATTTACAACTATTGGTGGTTGTTATAACTCTTCACTGTGCACTTTATTATCTTCGTAAATTTGCGGAAGGTTTTATTTTTCCCGGCATTTATTTATATATTTGTTTATCATCTTGTTATTCTGGTAGAATTTTACAAACGACTTGGTCAAAGGTCAGGGTCATGGTCATTTATAACTCAAAAAGTATTGAACCATATTGCATGAAATTTGGTGGGACGATTGGTCAATATACAGGAACCATTTTGTTAGATTTTGGGAAAGATCGGGTTGAAGGTCAAAGATCAAGGTCAAGGCCATTTATAACTCAATAACTCGAAAAATATTTTATCAAATTGTCATAAATTTGATGGGACGATTATCCAGTTAGCAGTTTATTAGATTTTGGGAGGGAGCGGGTCAAAGCAGCGGTGAAAGTATGCGCTCTACCGAATGAACTTAATCTAGTTTACTTATATTTTATTCAATTAACTATACAGCATATGAAGGGTTAAATGTACATTGTAATTTACTCTTTTAATAAATAGCAGCGAAATATCGAAAAGTTTATGAAATAGAAATAAGATTTACAACTATATGCTATGATATCAATAAATGATATAGTTAATTTACTTTTATTTACCTTCTATGAGTAGTAATTCATAAATAAATGATTTGAAAAATATATTACTGTCAGAGAAAAGAGTCACTGTGATGATGTACTATCAGAGAAAAGAGTCACTGTGATGATGTACTGTCAGAGAAAAGAGTCACTGTGATGATGTACCTATCAGAGAAAAGAGTCACTGTGATAATGTACTATCAGAGAAAAGGGTCACTGTTGTGATGCACTGTCAGAGAAAAGAGTCACTGTGATAATGTACTATCAGAGAAAAGAGTCACTATTGTGATGTACTGTCAGAGAAAGAGTCACTGTGATGATGTACTATCAGAGAAAAGAGTCACTGTGATGATGTACTATCAGATAAAAGAGTCACTGTGATGATGTACTGTCAGAGAAAAGAGTCACTGTGATGATGTACTATCAGAGAAAAGAGTCACTGTGATGATGTACTATCAGAGAAAAGAGTCACTGTGATGATGTACTATCAGAGAAAAGAGTCACTGTGATGATGTACTATCAGAGAAAAGAGTCACTGAGATGATGTACTATCAGAGAAAAGAGTCACTGTGATGATGTGCTATCAGAGAAAAGAGTCACTGTGATGATGTACTATCAGAGAAAAGAGTCACTGTGATGATGTACTATCAGAGAAAAGAGTCACTGTGATGATGTACTATCAGAGAAAAGAGTCACTGTGATGATGTACTATCAGAGAAAAGAGTCACTGTGATGATGTACTATCAGAGAAAAGAGTCACTGTGATGATGTACTATCAGAGAAAAGAGTCACTGTGATGATGTACTATCAGAGAAAAGAGTCACTGAGATGATGTACTATCAGAGAAAAGAGTCACTGTGATGATGTGCTATCAGAGAAAAGAGTCACTGTGATGATGTACTATCAGAGAAAAGAGTCACTGTGATGATGTACTATCAGAGAAAAGAGTCACTGTGATGATGTACTATCAGAGAAAAGAGTCACTGTGATGATGTACTATCAGAGAAAAGAGTCACTGTGATGATGTACTATCAGAGAAAAGAGTCACTGTGATGATGTACTATCAGAGAAAAGAGTCACTGTGATGATATACTATCAGAGAAAAGAGTCACTGTGATGATGTACTATCAGAGAAAAGAGTCACTGTGAAGATGATTGCAAATGGTTCTATGCTTACAATCATGTAAGGAATAAATTACAATTTAACTCGTTATTATAAACTTCTTTATTTCAAAAACGTGGAACGGTCCAATAACTCAATAATTTCCCCTAAAGTGAACTACTGAATCATCAATTTGTGCCTTTATTATCCAATATTTTACCAATATAACTCTCCTTAGAGAAACAGCGTTAGACCCATTGGAAATATCATCAGTTTTGAAGTGTAATAGAGTATAAAACAGAAACAAACTTACTATTACTATATTACTAATAAGTTACTATTTATATTAATTGTGTAATTTTATTCTACTTGGAAAAATATTCTACCATCGGGAACAAAATTTAAAAGATTTATCACCAGGTGTTTGATAATAAATATTAAATTAATGAATAAAATTAATTGAAGAGTAACTATCGTAATGACGTATTGAAGGTATAAGATATGTTGTTGAGAAGTGAGTGCAGATTATGTTACAAAAGTAAATGCCTTTCGACAAATTAAAATATTAGGTATTTATTGGCATATTTTGAACATTGAAACTGTGAATTATGTTTCTTATTGATTGCTGCTTTCAGAATAATTAAATTCTCTTTTTAGTGCTTGCACTAAATTTTTTCAAATATTGAGGAATTTCTAAAATTTGGCTAAGACTTACAGGTCAAAATTTCTGGCGGGAACTAATATTATTTTTGAGAAATTGACTTTTCTGAAAGGTTCTTCATCAAAAGTTACATTCATAGTTCAGTTTTCAGTTCATTTTGTTCAATAATGAAGTCACACGAAGAGTTCAAAGTTCACTGATTTATTCAATTTCATGAACACTGTCGACTGAAAAATTTCCATTTTGAACGATGGAGAGAGAGGTGCAAATAAACATATAATTTTATAGTTTTTAATAATATCAATATTTGAGATTACAAATAACTCCATTAATTGTAAATTAATTTTTCTTTAAATTTCCTCACTCTTCAATAAAATGAACCTATATAAACAAATGCAAATATTACATTAATAGTGTTAATATTTATGGATAACACTTCATTACCACTTAATTCACAGTTAAAATAGTCAAAATCGATAGAAAAATACCATCCATCAATTTTCTTTGTTGGTAATTTTAGAAAAAAATTAAGTACACCAAGTACACATTATATAATATATTAAGTACATCAAGTACACATTATATAATATATTAAGTACATCAAGTACACATTATATAATATATTAAGTACACCAAGTACACATTATATAATGAATTAAGTACACCAAGTACACATTATATAATGAATTAAGTACACCAAGTACACATTATATAATGAATTAAGTACACCAAGTACACGTTATATAATGAATTAAGTACATCAAGTACACGTTATATAATGAATTAAGTACATCAAGTACACTTTACACAAGTACATGCATGATATATTTTGTTCCAAGGAATCAAATGAAAACATAATTTTTTTTTATCATTTTTATTAACATGTCTTAAAAATATTCACAAAAATATTTCAAGATTTCCAATTGACAAAACATCAGCGTAAATAATTGACAAAATATCAGCGTAAATAATTGACAAAATATCAGCGTAAATAATTGACAAAATATCAGCGTAAATAATTTACAAAACATCAGCGTAAATAATTGACAAAATATCAGCGTAAATAATTGACAAAACATCAGCGTAAATAATTGACAAAATATCAGCGTAAATAATTTACAAAATATCAGCGTAAATAATTGACAAAATATCAGCGTAAATAATTGACAAAATATCAGCGTAAATAATTGACAAAATATCAGCGTAAATAATTGACAAAATATCAGCGTAAATAATTGACAAAATATCAGCGTAAATAATTGACAAAATATCAGCGTAAATAATTGACAAAATATCAGCGTAAATAATTGACAAAATATCAGCGTAAATAATTGACAAAATATCAGCGTAAATAATTGACAAAATATCAGCGTAAATAATTGACAAAATATCAGCGTAAATAATTGACAAAATATCAGCGTAAATAATTTACAAAACATCAGCGTAAATAATTGACAAAATATCAGCGTAAATAATTGACAAAATATCAGCGTAAATAATTGACAAAATATCAGCGTAAATAATTTACAAAATATCAGCGTAAATAATTTACAAAACATCAGCGTAAATAATTGACAAAATATCAGCGTAAATAATTGACAAAATATCAGCGTAAATAATTGACAAAATATCAGCGTAAATAATTGACAAAATATCAGCGTAAATAATTTACAAAACATCAGCGTAAATAATTGACAAAATATCAGCGTAAATAATTGACAAAATATCAGCGTAAATAATTGACAAAATATCAGCGTAAATAATTGACAAAATATCAGCGTAAATAATTGACAAAATATCAGCGTAAATAATTGACAAAATATCAGCGTAAATAATTGACAAAATATCAGCGTAAATAATTGACAAAATATCAGCGTAAATAATTGACAAAATATCAGCGTAAATAATTGACAAAATATCAGCGTAAATAATTGACAAAATATCAGCGTAAATAATTGACAAAACATCAGCGTAAATAATTGACAAAATATCAGCGTAAATAATTGACAAAATATCAGCGTAAATAATTGACAAAATATCAGCGTAAATAATTTACAAAATATCAGCGTAAATAATTTACAAAACATCAGCGTAAATAATTGACAAAATATCAGCGTAAATAATTGACAAAATATCAGCGTAAATAATTGACAAAATATCAGCGTAAATAATTGACAAAATATCAGCGTAAATAATTTACAAAACATCAGCGTAAATAATTGACAAAATATCAGCGTAAATAATTGACAAAATATCAGCGTAAATAATTGACAAAATATCAGCGTAAATAATTGACAAAATATCAGCGTAAATAATTGACAAAATATCAGCGTAAATAATTGACAAAATATCAGCGTAAATAATTGACAAAATATCAGCGTAAATAATTGACAAAATATCAGCGTAAATAATTGACAAAATATCAGCGTAAATAATTGACAAAATATCAGCGTAAATATCACGAATGCAAACGCAACTTTAAATTACAGAAAATTGATACACGAGCGACCTAAAATCCTGAGATCTAAATCTGGGATATGAGGGGAATTGGAATTGGTAGGAATTGAGGTATTTTACTGAGATATGAGAATGATGAACAGCAAGGGTATTGCTGTACTATTTCACATATAATAACATATTTAAATAAATAACATGGAGACGAACTTATTTTAAACTTAATAGAAAACAATGGTGTCTTTAAACTCATAAATTATAGTTTCAATAAAAAGTTGTTGCTCAATAATTTCATTAACTCATTAAAAATCATGAATTTTGTGTTACGTACACCAAATTATTGTTCAGATATATCGGTTCTATACAATTATAATATAGTTTATCATGATTAATTTAAATTTTATACTGATGAGAAAAATCAAAAACCCGTAAAATGAAAATGAATATTTTTGAGTTATGCCATTATTTAATTCATTGAAAATGAATATCTTTGAGATATGCCGTTATTTAATTTATTGAAAATGAATATCTTTGAGTTATGCCATTATTTAATTTATTGAAAATGAATATTTTTGAGATATGCCGTTATTTAATTTATTGAAAATGAATATCTTTGAGTTATGCCATTATTTAATTTATTGAAAATGAATATCTTTGAATTATGCCGTTATTTAATTTATTGAAAATGAATATCTTTGAGTTATGCAATTATTTAATTTATTGAAAATAAATATCTTTGAGTTATGCCATTATTTAATTTATTGAAAATGAATATTTTTGAGATATTCCATTATTTAATTTATTGAAAATGAATATCTTTGAGTTATGCCATTATTTAATTTATTGAAAATGAATATCTTTGAGATATGCCATTATTTAATTTATTGAAAATGAATATTTTTGAGATATTCCATTATTTAATTTATTGAAAATGAACACTTTGAGTTATGCCGTTCATGAAATCAAAGAGCAATGCTTTAAATAGACAGGGCCTCCCCATCCAAAAGAAATAAGTTCTATCCTAACCTTCAAGTGCTGAACTCAAACAGACTAGTGAATTGCATGTGGAAGTCTTACAAACTAATAAATATTTATTAACTAACACTTTATCTAGTGCTGTCAAACTCCTCTATAGTGAATGTAGAGTCATGAGTAAGAGAACTACTCCGTATAGTGAACGAATTTTCTTTAGTTTGCCCTAAAATGGTCATTTGTTTTAGAAAACTGATGTCATTCATGGAAGACTAAAGAAAATTCGTTCACTATATATACGGGGTAGTTCCCTTACTCACTATAGAGGAGCTTTACTGTACCACACTATGGAAATAATAACTAAATAATTATATACAAACACAGTTTTTTGGATGGAAATGTTATTAGGAAATTTAAGAAACTTTGATGGAAAAATTCTACCTAAGAGGTTTCTGTTTTATACAGTAGAACTCCTCTATAGTGAAATACAACTAGGTCACTATATAGAGCTTACTTCTTTATTTAGGAGTTAAGAAATGCATAGAAAACTACATAATATATATATTTTTCATCAAAAATTATACAGGGTACTTCATTACTCAGGACTCTACTAATCAGGATGGTTCACTATACAGGAATTCACTATAGAGGAGTTGCACTGCAGTTACAAAGCTATATGTGCCAAATACTTCTATTTATATTTTTCAAAAGCCTTCGTTATTCAATAACTATAAAAAATATTGCACTATATTTATTAGTGGGCTAACTGATATTGAGACCACATTCTAGACCATGGTCTGGTGTATCCAGGGTACGAATTGTGGGCTACGAAGACACCTATCAGACCATGGTCTGGTGCATCCAGGTTACGAATTGTGGGCTATGAAGACACCTACTAGACCATGGTCTGGTGTATCCAGATCACGAATTGTGGGCTACGAAGACACCCACTAGCCCATGGTCTGGTGTATCCAGGGTACGAATTGTGGGCTACGAAGACACCTATCAGACCATGGTCTGGTGTATCCAGGTTACGAATTGTGGACTACGAAGATACCTATCAGACTATGGTCTGGTGTATCTAGGGTACGAATTGTGGGCTATGAAGACATTTACTAGACCATGGTCTGGTGCATCCAGGGAACGAATTGTGGGCTATGAAGACATCTATCAGACCATGGTCTGGTGCATCCAGGTTACGAATTGTGGGCTACGAAGACATCTATCAGACCATGGTCTGGTGTATCCAGATCACGAATTGTGGGCTATGAAGACACCTACTAGACCATGGTCTGGTGTATCCAGGTTACCAATTGTGGGCTACAAAGACACCTATCAGACCATGGTCTGGTGTATCCAGGTTACGAATTTGGGTATGTTGGTGTAGACTCCCGGTAGGTTTTTTCTCGCACACCCAATGCCCCAACTAACCAGTCCAATAAGGTGTCTCTTGCCTCCAACGGACATCGTGAGGGGACTGCCAGAATCACCCTGTGGGGGACAAAAAGGATGGGGGTGAGAAAAAGAAACAATTGAAGGCTTGGGAGGAAAAAGAATCTATCTAACACTGGTTATTCTTTAGTCAGTCCAGAGTAAGAGAACTACACCGTATAGTGAACTATTTTCTTTTACCTGCCATTTTAAGGCAGACTAAAGAAAATTTGTTTACTATACGGTGTAGTTCTTTTACTCAGGACTCTACTTGTGAGTGAGTAACAGGTAGATTCTTTAAAACCAATTTGTTATTTTTATCCTAATTCAGAGATTCAGTAAGAAGTATCAGACAAATTTAAAATAAAGATAGAATAATTAGAATATTTAATGGATTTTAAATAGTGAATTTTACTAATTTATATCGTCAAATTCATTCACTAAATTATAAGTTGATAATGTGAAAAATTGTCCATAGGTTATAAATCTGTTGGTAATTATAAATAAAAAGGCAATTTATATATAAAATAGATAAATTGATTAAATAGCATTAATTGAAATAAATCCTCGTAAATTCCTGGTTTTCAATAGATTTTTAAATATAGATAATAGATATGATGATTATTGAGCAGCAAAATGAAATGTTCTTTACGTGCTTTATTACCAAACCTTTAAAATAAGTACACATTCTTTGTTTCTATGCCAAGCTGTAATTTAAAGGAAGATTACCAAATTACCCTAAAAAGTATCCAAATTACCCTAAATTTGCCCTGAAAGTGTGTACAAAATGAGCCATAAGCGAAATTTGAGGGTAAAAATAGGGGAGGATATTTGTTGATATTATTTCCATATATTCTGTGTACATTTTAATGTATTTAAAATGAAATGAAGTTAGAGTTGGTATTGTATATTATTTTAATGAAGAGAGTGTTTTATTTACTTATTTTCTATGGACACTGGAAGAAAAGTAAAGAATTTCATCATACGGGTATAGACCCCCGGATACAATCCCGGATATGAGCCCCCCAGGATATAATTAAGCCACCCCCCCCTTTTCCCCAGCCACAAGCCCCCCACTTTTTTTTTCCGTTATTTCATTTATTTTATGAATTATGTATTTCAATATTTACAGATCAAACAAAATTACGGAAATATTTTTTTATGTAACATATTTATGGACTTTTATTTTATTTAGAAAAGTTGTGATTCATGTTTAAATATTGCTTTGTAACTTTCTTCCTATAGATTACTATAATATTTTACAGTCAAATTTCCCCCAATACATTGGCCTCTGACATGGAAATGTTGATTGCAACAAAAGAAAAAGAAGTTACTGAACATTACGGCAAAAATTAGAGATTGTAGAGAAATGAGAAAATGCAATTAATTCATAGGAATATAGGTAATCTTTTTACTTTATTTTACACAAAATATGTGCTTTTGTATAGAATAATTATTTCACTTCACCACTTCTTTTTTCTTCTTCATTTCACAGAGTAAATTATTTACGGAATAGAAAATTTACCGACTGTTCAGTTGTCCATAATTGAGGAGCTTTACTATCATTTATTTTCTGTATTTTAACATGATATACTGTATATTAATACCTAGATTATCTTTGTATTAACATGATATACTGTATAATAATACCTAGATTATCTTTGTATTAACATGATATACTGTATATTAATACCTTGATTATCTTTGTTTTAACATGATATACTGTATATTAATACCTAGATTATCTTTGTATTAACATGATATACTGTATATTAATACCTTGATTATCTTTGTATTAACATGATATACTGTATATTAATACCTAGATTATCTTTGTATTAACATGATATACTGTATATTAATACCTTGATTATCTTTGTTTTAACATGATATACTGTATATTAATACCTAAATTATCTTTGTATTAACATGATATACTGTATATTAATACCTAGATTATCTTTGTATTAACATGATATACTGTATATTAATACTTAGATTATCTTTGTATTAACATGATATACTGTATATTAATACTTAGATTATCTTTGTTTTAACATGATATACTGTATATTAATACCTAGATTATCTTTTTATTAACATGATATACTGTATATTAATACCTTGATTATCTTTGTATTAACATGATATACTGTATATTAATACCTAGATTATCTTTGTATTAACATGATATACTGTATATTAATACCTTGATTATCTTTGTTTTAACATGATATACTGTATATTAATACCTAGATTATCTTTGTATTAACATGATATACTGTATATTAATACTTAGATTATCTTTGTTTTAACATGATATACTGTATATTAATACCTCGATTATCTTAGTATTAACATGATATACTGTATATTAATACCTAGATTATCTTTGTATTAACATGATATACTGTATATTAATACCTTGATTATCTTTGTATTAACATGATATACTGTATATTAATACCTAGATTATCTTTGTATTAACATGATATACTGTATATTAATACCTTGATTATCTTTGTTTTAACATGATATACTGTATATTAATACCTTGATTATCTTAGTATTAACATGATATACTGATATACTGTATATTAATACCTAGATTATCTTTGTATTATACTGTATATTAATACCTAGATTATCTTTGTATTAACATGATATACTGTATATTAATAACTTGATTATCTTTGTATTAACATGATATACTGTATATTAATACCTTGATTATCTTTGTATTAACATGATATACTGTATATTAATACCTTGATTATCTTTGTATTAACATGATATACTGTATATTAATACCTAGATTATCTTTGTATTAACATGATATACTGTATATTAATACCTAGATTATCTTTGTATTAACATTATATACTGTATATTAATACCTAGATTATCTTTGTATTAACATGATATACTGTATATTAATACCTAGATTATCTTTGTATTAACATGATATACTGTATATTTATACCTAGATTATCTTTGTATTAACATGATATACTGTATATTAATACCTAGATTATCTTTGTATTAACATGATATACTGTATATTTATACCTAGATTATCTGTGTATTAACATGATATACTGTATATTAATACCTAGATTATCTCTGTATTAACATGATATACTGTATATTAATACCTAGATTATCTTTGTATTAACATGATATACTGTATATTTATACCTAGATTATCTGTGTATTAACATGATGCATATTAATACTTTTAGTTAAAGAATAAAAAGCAGTTAAGTCTAAATTTTGTCATATACCCATGCCAAGAGATGCAAACTAGTCATTATTATTTATATTAAAAAACGTTAGAAGCCCCCCTCCCCCCCGTCTTATATCTTAGGGGGGGGGGGATCATGTCCGGGGGACATACATTCTTATATCCAGATTGGGGGGGGGGGTGTTCGAGAAGGGGGTTCTCGTACCCCTCTAAGGTAAGACCCTCTAAGGGGCAAGATTTAGATTAGAGGCAGGATTAGAATACCAATGACTCGAGTTCTCCATCTTTGTAAAATGCTATTTTACGATATTACAATTTTACATTTCTACTTTGAAGTGTAAAAATAACCGTGAAAATTTTTTACAGCTGAAAATTACTTTATTTAACTTGTTTTTTGAAGTGTTTTCGTTAGCCTAGTAAAAAAAATTAAATTAAATTAAATATAGTAGTAAAAACATAACTCTAAATAACGCCAATATTATAAATAATTTAAACTATATTAATTTATCACAAGATATTATATTTCACTAATTATTTAATTGTTAAATCTAATCTGTATTTACTCTATATTATTTATTTACTATTTTCACATTTGGGTTAGTTCTTAATTATCGGTCAGTTCCACATTTTCGGTCATATAAGAAAACGATATACTAATAATTATTTTACTCAACCAACCCTAGTGAAATAATTATTATTATATCGTTTTCTTATATGACCGAAAATGTGGAACTGACCGATAATTAAGAACTTACCCTAAAATAGGTCTACAAGAGTCATTGAGTTTTGTGACGTCACAATCGTCTACCTACTCTGATTGGTTGTTACTAAATCGTCCATACGAGTTGCCATGTATTGATTTGTGTCCGGAAAACTGCCAGGCGGAAAACTGCCAGGCAGAAAGCTGCCAAGCGGAATTTAATTCGTGTATTTTTTGACTTTTTAAACATTCTTTGGTTATATAAATACGTTTTAACAACCTTTTCATTCATAAAAATAGGGCAAAGACGGCAGCTTCATAAACAGAATTTTGAATTTAATTAAATAAACCCGTAATAAAGTTTGTTGTATCCGCTAGTTTGTCGTACTGCACCCTCATGTTTATTTAATGACCTGGCAGGGCGGTTTGGAGGGCGGCACGCCCCCGATATACACATGTGTAATGTTATATCATAAATTAAAAAAGTTGAAAATGTTTAAAATAAAATAATTTTTCAAAAACTGATTATCAAATATCCGCCTGACAGTTTCCGATTGGGCAATTTTCCGTATTGCAGCTTTTCCCCCATTTTCCGTGTACCAATGATTATAGTAAAAGACCCCTCACAATTCGTTGTAACTTTTTTGTAATTTTACAATTGGTGGAATTGCTCTCAATTCAAGTCATTAAAAATCAAAACAGTCCCGATAGAATGTTAAAAAGGTCCAAGTCTTGGGGGACAGACACAAAGCTTTCTACTGCAGGCACTCTCCATAAAAGGGGGACTGCTGTAAAATATTATTGCTAAACAGTTGTACGTTAAACCTCCTAGGGTAAGTTCTGAGTTATCGGACGGTTCCACATTTTCGGGCACGTAAGAAAAAAAATCAATTTCATTTTATTCATGATATCTGTAAGTATCATTGATACCAATTAGAATGAAAGTTAAAGAATATAATTATTAAATTATATAGATTTTTCGTACGTGTTCGAAAATGTGGAACAAGCCGATAACTCAGAACTTAACCCTAGGAGGATATGCCAAAGATATTATACATATTATAACTAGTGTATTTTCTAGTTAAAAATAACGGGTCATCATCAATACCTATTTATTACCCGTTATTACGTTACTTTTAATGAATTCAATTAAAATTAAATTTTCAGCATTGTCTAATCTATTTTATGAATAAAAACATTTATATATTCCCGTGCGTATCATAGTTACAATCTTCATGTTTAATACCCGTCGTGTAAAAGCGGACACCAAATAAATAAACACACTAAGGAAATTATTAGCATATATAAGACACACAACACTCGGAAATTTCTGTTTCATAAAGCGCCATCTGGATTTGAAAGCAGTAACTAAAGAAACAGCAACATTTGGTATTGCTCTTTTTTTCTATTTTATTTAGCTGTATCTATTCTACCGATGTAGAGCTTAATTTCCCAGTAAAATATTATTCATTTATGAATGAAATACAAGATAAAATACTATTAAACAACACCGAATGTTGTTTCTGTAGTTCTCGTTTTCTAATCCAGATGGCGCCACAACGCACTTTTGAAACAGAAATTTGCGAGAGTGGTGTACCTTACCGCAGTATAATATCTTTGGTTATACAGTGTATTTATTTGAAATGTACCTGATAATGTCTACCAGAGAAAAATTTACGGTGGAGTCATTGAAAATCAAAACGGATGAAGGATCTATCTAAGTCACAGATAGATTCTTTATCTGATATAACTAAGAGAAAATCTCAATAGCGTGTGATAGTACCTTTGCCCTATTTAGGCCAATAAATACCCATCATACTCCCTTTGGATAGTATCCAATGAATACCTAAGGCCCCAGCATACCCCCTGTGGATAGTATCCAATGAATACCTAAGGCCCCAGTATACCCCCTGTGGATAGTATCCAATGAATACATAAGGCCCCAGTATACCCCCTTTGGATAGTATCCAATGAATACCTAAGGCCCCAGTATACCCCCTGTGGATAGTATCCAATGAATACCTAAGGCCCCAGTATACCCCCTTTGGATAGTATCCAATGAATACCTAAGGCCCCAGTATACCCCCTGTGGATAGTATCCAATGAATACCTAAGGCCCCAGTATACCCCCTGTGGATAGTATCCAATGAATACATAAGGCCCCAGTATACCCCCTTTGGATAGTATCCAATGAATACCTAAGGCCCCAGTATACCCCCTGTGGATAGTATCCAATGAATACCTAAGGCCCCAGTATACCCCCTTTGGATAGTATCCAATGAATACCTAAGGCCCCAGTATACCCCCTGTGGATAGTATCCAATGAATACCTAAGGCCCCAGTATACCCCCTGTGGATAGTATCCAATGAATACCTAAGGCCCCAGTATACCCCCTTTGGATAGTATCCAATGAATACCTAAGGCCACAGCATACCCCCTGTCGATAGTATCCAATGAATACCTAAGGCCCCAGTATACCCCCTGTGGATAGTATCCAATGAATACCTAAGGCCACAGCATACCCCCTGTGGATAGTATCCAATGAATACCTAAGGCCACAGCATACCCCCTGTGGATAGTATCCAATGAATACCTAAGGCCCCAGTATACCCCCTGTGGATAGTATCCAATGTACCTAAGGCCCCAGTATACCCCCTGTGGATAGTATCCAATGAATACCTAAGGCCCCAGTATACCCCCTGTGGATAGTATCCAATGAATACCTAAGGCCCCGGGATACCCCCTGTGGATAGTATCCAATGAATACCTAAGGCCCAAGCATACCCCCTGTGGATAGTATCCAATTGGTACCTCATCAAATGATTCCCGGTATCCACTCCATGAAGTTGGTGACGTTGGTGTACACACCGGGGAGCTTATCCCTTCCACAACTGATGCCCCAGGACACCAACCCGATGAGAACCCGTCTGTTGTCCTGCTGTACCGTCAGGGGACCGCCACTGTCACCCTGTGTCGTCAGGAGTCAAGAGTCAGTAAAGAGTCAGGTACGGTAAAGAGACAAATACAGTAAAGTGTCAGGTACAGTAAAGAGTCAGGTACAGTAAAGAGTCAGGTACAGTAAAGAGTCAGGTACAGTAAAGAGTCAGGTACAGTGAAGAGTCAGGTACAGTAAAGAGTCAGGTACAGTAAAGAGTCAGATACAGTAAAGAGTCAGATACAGTAAAGAGTCAGATACAGTAAAGAGTCAGATACAGTAAAGAGTCAGGTACAGTAAAGAGTCAGGTACAGTAAAGAGTCAGGTACAGTAAAGAGTCAGGTACAGTAAAGAGTCAGGTACAGTAAAGAGTCAGATACAGTGAAGAGTCAGGTACAGTAAAGAGTCAGGTACAGTAAAGAGTCAGATACAGTAAAGAGTCAGATACAGTAAAGAGTCAGGTACAGTAAAGAGTCAGATACAGTAAAGAGTCAGATACAGTAAAGAGTCAGGCACAGTAAAGAGTCAGATACAGTAAAGAGTCAGGTACAGTAAAGAGTCAGATACAGTAAAGAGTCAGGTACAGTAAAGAGTCAGATACAGTGAAGAGTCAGATACAGTGAAGAGTCAGATACAGTGAAGAGTCAGATACAGTAAAGTCAGGTACAGTGAAGAGTCAGGTACAGTAAAGAGTCAGGTACAGTAAAGAGTCAGGTACAGTGAAGAGTCAGATACAGTAAAGAGTCAGATACAGTAAAGAGTCAGATACAGTAAAGAGTCAGGTACAGTGAAGAGTCAGATACAGTGAAGAGTCAGATACAGTAAAGAGTCAGGTACAGTAAAGAGTCAGGTACAGTAAAGAGTCAGGTAAAGTAAAGAGTCAAATACAGTAAAGAGTCAGATACAGTAAAGAGTCAGGTACAGTAAAGAGTCAGGTACAGTAAAGAGTCAGATACAGTAAAGAGTCAGATACAGTAAAGAGTCAGGTACAGTAAAGAGTCAGATACAGTAAAGAGTCAGGTACAGTAAAGAGTCAGGTACAGTAAAGAGTCAGGTACAGTAAAGAGTCAGGTACAGTAAAGAGTCAGATACAGTAAAGAGTCAGGTACAGTAAAGAGTCAGATACAGTAAAGAGTCAGGTACAGTAAAGAGTCAGGTACAGTGAAGAGTCAGATACAGTAAAGAGTCAGGTACAGTAAAGAGTCAGATACAGTAAAGAGTCAGGTACAGTAAAGAGTCAGATACAGTAAAGAGTCAGGTACAGTAAAGAGTCAGGTACAGTAAAGAGTCAGATACAGTGAAGAGTCAGATACAGTAAAGAGTCAGGTACAGTAAAGAGTCAAATACAGTAAAGAGTCAGGTACAGTAAAGAGTCAGGTACAGTAAAGAGTCAGGTACAGTAAAGAGTCAGGTACAGTAAAGAGTCAGATACAGTAAAGAGTCAGGTACAGTAAAGAGTCAGGTACAGTAAAGAGTCAGATACAGTAAAGAGTCAAATACAGTAAAGAGTCAGGTACAGTAAAGAGTCAGGTACAGTAAAGAGTCAGGTACAGTAAAGAGTCAGGTACAGTAAAGAGTCAGATACAGTAAAGAGTCAGGTACAGTAAAGAGTCAGGTACAGTAAAGAGTCAGATACAGTGAAGAGTCAGGTACAGTAAAGAGTCAGATACAGTGAAGAGTCAAATACAGTAAAGAGTCAGGTACAGTAAAGAGTCAGGTACAGTAAAGAGTCAGATACAGTGAAGAGTCAGATACAGTAAAGAGTCAGGTACAGTAAAGAGTCAGATACAGTGAAGAGTCAGGTACAGTAAAGAGTCAGGTACAGTAAAGAGTCAGGTACAGTAAAGAGTCAGGTACAGTAAAGAGTCAGATACAGTGAAGAGTCAGATACAGTAAAGAGTCAGGTACAGTAAAGAGTCAGGTACAGTTTTACAAATCAATATATTGATTGTTTTTCCTAACAAATATACCCATTATTTCTTCAAATAATGTCTAGATTTCAGTTCTTCACGGCATAATAATCTGAATACTATATCTTAAATACCTATTAAAATTCTAACGCTAAATAGTATTAATCTTACTTCTAATATGCGCAAAAATGTTATTCCAATTTTAATAACTAAAACTCTCTTAATTGGATGATGTAAATTAGAACATAGTCAAATGAATAAATTCTATCTTATTCAATAAACATTTCTGATATATCGAAACATTCTAAACTTAAATAAATATCTAAACTTAAATAAATATCTAAGCATTTTTGAAGCCAATTAACATTTTCCAATGGTCGCCATTTGCAATTTTTCATTAGAATTAAAAGTTGTGATATTATTTCTGCAATATTTTAATGTATAAGTTACGTATGACTTCAATCAGTGTATTTTATGTGCTTTAATTACAGTTTGTATATTGAATTGATATGCTTTTCATTCTATATTTATCTGTAGATGATTTAAAAGAAAATAAAGGTGTATACATTTTAAAAAATTTAATTTTTTAGTTTTCGATAATAAAATTTTTTTTTTGCAGCTAAAATTAAAACAGTAGAATTTTTTTTTATAAAATCTATAAGAGAAGATATGAAGTAATATTTTAAATATGCTTTAGTTAGTTAATTAAAGAATATTATTTATTATCGGTTACTTATGAAAGATATTTTATTATATATTTTTATGCCCAATAAAACCAATAGGTTTTATATAGGCTTCATAAAAATACTGTACATTTTCCTTTTTCTTTAATTTCGACGAAATTAACTTATTTTTTATTCATATATATTTTATAATTTTTTACGTCGATATATTTCAATTATTTTAGAAATTAATTGGTAAGAAATAGTGATAATGCTTCATAAATTACCTAAATGATAATTATAGTTCATCCAACACATAAACATTTTGCATCAAGTGAACATTTTGCATCAAATGAACATTTTGCATCAAATGAACATTTTGCATCAAATGAACATTTTGCATCAATTGAACATTTTGTATCAATTGAACATTTCGCATCAATTGAACATTTTGCATCAAGTGAACATTTTGCATCAAATGAACATTTTGAATCAAATGAACATTTTGCATCAAATGAACATTTTGCATCAAACGAACATTTTGCATCAATTGAACATTTTGCATCAATTGAACATTTCGCATCAATTGAACATTTCGCATCAATTGAACATTTTGCATCAAATGAACATTTTGCATCAAATGAACATTTTGCATCAATTGAACATTTTGCATCAATGGAACATTTCGCATCAATTGAACATTTTGCATCAAGTGAACATTTTGCATCAAATGAACATTTTGAATCAAATGAACATTTTGCATCAAATGAACATTTTGCATCAAACGAACATTTTGCATCAATTGAACATTTTGCATCAATTGAACATTTCGCATCAATTGAACATTTCGCATCAATTGAACATTTTGCATCAAGTGAACATTTTGTATCAAATGAACATTTTGCATCAATTGAACATTTTGCATCAAGTGAACATTTTGTATCAAATGAACATTTTGCATCAAACGAATATTTTGCATCAAATGAACATTTTGCATCAAGTGAACATTTTGCATCATTTCCCAATGGTAATATCACCAGCCAACCTGCCAGGTAATCCTTCAGTAACTGTCAGGTAATTACGGTAACTTATTCCTACCAGAAAAATACTGACGGAAAATAAAGGAAATGAGAGTATTTTTGAAAAAATTAATTAATTTAGTAGGGGTTTAACGTCTGCTTCGGAACCAGAGCCCATATCACTGACGTCAAAAGGAGAAATACAAGGGACTAGAAGAAGAAGTCAGAAAGGAAAGTGGCTCTATGAACAAAGTCACCTACCACCAGTCAGTCATGGGTGCAGAAAAGCTACTCGGTGAGTGCAATCACTTACCAAGTAATGTGACGAAAAGGGACACAAGCACCGGTGGCTGCAACTCACGGATGGAAGAGGAAAATGAAGAGGTGATATTAAATGAAGCCTACAGCCTACCTAACACAAAATCTAAGACCTCGTAGTTGAAGAGCATAACCCTAGCGTTATTCTTTAAAACTGCAAGTAGCGTTAAAAATATGATAAACATGGTAAAAATGAAAGAGGAAAATGAAGAAGTAATAGTATTTAAAAATCACTATCAATTATTAGAGAAATCATTTTCTAATTAATTATTAATCACAACTAATTGCCTACCTGGCAACTGTCTCTTCCTCCATGCTTGTACCCCGCACACAAAAAGACATCGTAAATTGTCTCTCTGCGACCCGCTTCCTTGAACCACTTCTGGCACTCTTTGTTCTCTAGGACCACCACCTCGACCTCTTGTAGGACCTCTGGGGTCCTGGACACACCTGTCAAAGGACACACCTAGTTAGGAATGGATGGGTGGGACATGCAGTGGGACTAACCAGTCGAAAACACAATGTAGATGTACTATCAGAGAGAAGAGTCACTGTGAAGTTAGTTCTCAAATCACAGTTTTCTAATTATCTATTATTTTCAAGTCTTTCAAATTTGTCGTCGAGTAGCTACCCAGACCAGTTTTAAAATATCTACAAGTTTCTTTTTAGAAATTAGAAAACTGTCAAAAAATCATGACGGATACATTTTTCTTCGACTGAACAGTCGGAAAAAATATAAGTTACTAACGATTTTCACGTTCACACTTTGAGATTAGTAATAAAACCTGACACTAAAGTGCATCAATATTATAATTTTGATGTACTTATTTGTTTCAAGAGCTTGAAAGTGTTGCAGTGAAATGCACTTTAGTGTCTCAGCATTGCAGTGTGATGCACTTTGATTAAAATTTCTTAAATTACCTATTTCCATTATTTTAACAAAAGATAATCTAAGACACTAAAGTGCATCGCACTGAAACAGTTTCAAGTTCTTGAAACACATAAGTACATCAAAATTATAGTTGATGTACTTACGTGTCAGATTCCGTGACAAAATTTATAAAGTAACCGTCAAACACCTGAGTGGTTCTAATTTTTTTCTGAATGAGCATCAACTAATTATTCCGAGAAATAAATTACTATTTGTTTATTACCTGTAGCTATATTTTTTTAGGTTATTTAGATATTTTAGAGTCAGTAAACCTACACATGAAGACAAATAAAAAAAATTGGGGAAAGATACAAATTTAGGCTGAAAAAATGGACGCCAAATAGACACAAAAATGTTCCTCAGAATATAGTAATAAGCAGGGCTGGGACAATATGACCTAAAAACTATAGATCCCGAAAATATCATAGAGGAAACTAAATGAAGTGATATCGAATACTATATACCGCTGGTGTAGAACCATCCAATACTCTTTAATTCTCTCCGTCTATAATATTTTTGGGATCTATAGTTTTTAGAGCATATTGTCCCAGCCCTGGTAATAAGTATAGCCACAGTTAGCCTCGGGACTATAAAAACGATACCGAGAAAATGATAAGAGACAATATTCGTTTAAAATCATAGATCCTGAAAATATTAAAGACGGATCGAATTAAAGACTATTGAATCGTTCTAAACCAGCGGTATATAGTATTCGATACCATTTTATTTAGTTTCGACCATGATATTCTCCAAGATCTATGATTTTAAACTCATATTGTCAAAAGCCTACCTCATTTTCTGTCCATTATTTCAAAGAGTGTTTCATTTAAGGATTAAAAAAGAGAAATAATGTCAATATAGAGAATTAATACGATTATCCTTAACTATGTAAATCCAGTAAAAGATATCAAATAGAGCTTTCTTCAGTGTACTATCAAAAAAAAGTGTCTCCGCTTGAAGTTAATTTATCAAATAACGGTTTTCAAATTTCATATCACTTTTAAATCTTACAAATTTGTCGTCGTGTACCCTGAACAATTTTAAAATATCTACAAACATTATAATTAGCAGATTATTTTTGTAAATGTGAAATTAGTAAATTGAAAAAATGACTTCAGATTCACTTTTCCTTGACTGTACACTGTACAATTTTCTTTGACTGTACACTGTACAATTTTCCTTGACTGTACACTGTACAATTTACTAAATCGCTAAAGTCCAGACTTTTGCACGCGGTGGTCGTTCCACTTGAATACTCAGTCAAGACGAAAAACATTTCAAAGTGTAAATCTTTTCCAAGTCTGCCTCCTTATTTATTCTGGACACTGACTGAAATATGGCACAGAAATGAGAAACGGTGAGGTGCTGAAACGAACTGCAACGCTGAGGAACATTCTATACTAGCAGAAGAAAAAACGCCGCGTTTTCACCGCTCAGTTTACGCCTCTTCAATTAATCACGGTTAAATGAATGGAAAATAAATTTGCAGTCTATACTAGCGTTTCTACCGCCATCCATTCATTTAACTGTGATTAATTGAAGAGGCGTGAACTGGGCGGTGGAAACGCGGCGTTTTATATGCTAGTATAGAGTGGGCATAAGGTAACGAATTACAACGCTAAAGTAACGAACTACAACGCTAAGGTAACGAACTACAACGCTAAGGTAACGAACATTTACAACCATTTGAGTTGTTTTGCAACAATTTGATTCCATCAAAATTAAACAATTGAAATTGAAGTCTAAATTTAGATTAAAATATTTTTTTATCATTTTAATTGGAGATGAAAATAAAAGTGCGAACGTTTGGGGAAATTCCTCTATCTTTAATTATCAGAATTTTAATTTATAGCTAATGTAAAGAGTCATCGTATATAGTTTTTATTTGATTCACCGTGATTCATCTGTTTTGACTCACCGTGACTCAATCTGTTTTGACCCACCGTGACTCATCTGTTTTGACTCACCGTGACTCATCTGTTTTGACTCACCGTGACTCAATCTTCCCCATCCCGTAACCGTTGCCCGTTCCCCGATAAAAGTTTCGTCGGGAGAGGGTAAGCACACCGGTACGATGTGTTCCCGATAAACGATATCTCTATCGGTGCGAACCTGAGGAAAAAAGACGATAGTTGTAAACAATGTGTGAATTAGCAATATAAAAATATTGATAGAATAAAATTAGATGCAACAAAATAAGAAAAATTTAGATAAAAACTTTTGATAAAATTAATGGTGAAGGTGATGAAGTTACACTAAATTAAATTACAGTGGAACTCCTGAGTCTTAACACAGAGCCACTTCATATCTCAGGTGCACTAGATAGTTTTCTATGATTAAAATCATAGAAAACTATGGTAATTGAGGGTTAACTATGACGTAATTTTTGACGTATATCAATTTTTTAAATTTAAACCTAGAAAACTGCTTCATAACTCAGGTCCTTCATAACTCGAGTGCATCATAACTCAGGAGTTCTACTGTTTTCACAATTAAAAAATTCTAACATATATTATTTCAATATTTTGTTTCTGCATCACAGAAGTAATTTGCTAACATAATAAATAACTAAAAAGAGTGTTAGAGCATTCTTTCACCACAACTCATAAATCACTCTAGTAATTAGTAAAGCAGTAATAAAGTTTATAGTCATGATTTACTAGACTTTCGTGAAATATAACTTCATTGTGGCTAAGTTTTTATAGAACAAATGGTGTCAGAAAACAAATTAAAAGGTACAAATTGGTGCTAAAATTACAAGAAATGAGTCAGATAATTATGAAGTAACTTAAGAAATAGGAGAATATATTCTCCTTGGTAATAAAAGTTATAACATTGTTAAAACATACCAATATTGACTCAATACTGTTACAACATTGCCCCAACGTTGTAACAACATTGCCCAAATACTGTTACAACATTGACCCAATGTTGTAACAACATTGCCCCACTATTGTAACAACATTGCCCCAACGTTGTAACAACATTGCCCAAATACTGTTACAACATTGCCCCAATGTTGTAACAACATTGCCCCAATGTTGTAACAACATTGCCCCAATATTGTAACAACATTGCCCCAATATTGTAAAAACATTGCCCCACAATTGTAACAACATTGCCCCAATATTGTTACAACATTGCCCCAATACTTTTAAAACGTTGCCCCAATATTGTTACAACATTGCCCCAATACTGTTACAACATTGCCCCAATGTTGTAACAACATTGCCCCAATGTTGTAACAACATTGCCCCAATGTTGTAACAACATTGCCCCAATATTGTAAACAACATTGCCCCAATATTGTAACAACATTGCCCCAATATTGTCCCACTATTGTAACAACATTACCCCACTTTAGTTACAACATTGTTCCACTATTATTACAATATTGCTACTAGTAAGCCGCTTTCACACCGGCGTTTTTCTCAAATGGTGCATGAAAAAACGCTACGACTGAATCAAAGTACGTATTTTGTAAGTACACTTAGATTGGGCGGTTTTTTTCATGCTGCATTTTTTTCGAAAAAACGCCACGTGTTAAATAGGCTTAACTCTCCTCCCTATTGTCCCTCCCTCACCAGTGCCACGTCATTCTGGAAGTCTGCCGCGATGTACTGCGGGTGAACTTCCTTACGCTCCACGCCGTAGTCGTCATGGGACAGACGCTCGTTCTGCTGGCGGACATTCCACTCCCCCAGGCGTATTTTCATGCTGCTGATGTCGGTACTGAGGGAAGAGAGTAAGAGGAAAATGGAGAGGAGAGTAGTTAAAAAAGGAGAGAGAGAGAGGAATTGAGGAGGGTATGGTTATACAGTGGAACTCCTGTGATATGAAGTATTGGTTCCTTCCTAACTCAGAACCACTTCATATCTCAGGTGCACTAGATAGTTTTCTATGATGGAAATCATAGAAAACTATGGTCACTGAGGGATAACTATGACGCAATTCTTGACGTATATCATTTTATATAATTTATTAATATATAAAACTACACAGAGAAAAAAGTTTACTCATATTTAATGGGTCAACAATTTATGCTTTGAATCAATTTATTACGTGAGTTGGTTTGACTATATTCATGTTTTCATGTATGTCAAAACAACTATGACGAGTGTGTCACCAAACATAGTTAATTCAAATCATTTTATGGATTGAATCAACTTACTATGAGAGTTGGAGTTACATTTTGGGAGTTTGAACATATGTTAAAACAACTAGGACATAGTGTGTTGAAGTAACTCACAAAGATTGTCAATTCAATGTATCTGGTGTATGAATTAACTTACTATGAGAGTTGACGCTACTTTATTAAGTTTAGGTGCGAGTTAAATCAACTATGACATAGTGTGTTATAGTAACCCACAAAGACTGTTAATCCAGTGTATTCTGCAGTGTATGAATTAACTTACTATGAGAGTTGTCGCTACTTTTTTGTAAGTTTAGGTGTGAGTTAAAACAACTATGACATAGTGTGATAATGTAACCCACAAAGACTGTTAATCTTATTTATCTGGTGTATAAATTAACTTACTATGAGAGTTAGTGCTACTTTTTTTTTTAAGTTTAGATGTGAGTTCAATTAAATGAGTAAGTGGCAACTTATGCTTTCCTCAAAGCTAATTTATTCGCATAACACTTTTCAGTTTAAATCTTGTTTCAAGTGTGTTACGTGTTGAATGTGAACGCTCCTCAATACCATTTTAGTTCAAGTGCAAACAATAGCGTTATATGCATTAAATAGTATTATCGCTGTCGATCGATTATTAATTATTAATTAATTCCATTAATAAATTGATAAATGTCTGCCTAAATATTCTAAAATATTGGTGATTGATAGTTTGGTGGCTTTATATAGGTAGTTATTTGAAGAGCTGATTATCAGTATATAGCTTTTATAATAATAAATTTTGATTACTGCCTTCCAGTTTGTAAACTGATATCCAAACTAATTTTCCTAGATTATTATATGTTAACTTATTTAAGCATCATACCTACCTAGCTGTTTTTTTCAGTGTCAATACCTTCTACATGGGGTACGGTCAAGAGCCCCCCCGGTCATGAGCCCCCCCGGTCACGAGCCCCCCCGATCATGAGCCCCCCTTGGTCATGAGCCCCCCGGTCACGAGCCCCCTCTCCCTCCCTGTTTTTTTAATCCTTATTTACCTAGTTATAAACAAATGAAGAATTACTTAGATAGAACTAACTGAGAGTTACTAATGTAGTTTGTTGTATCCGCTAGTTTGTTGTACTGCACACTCCATGATTGTTTAATGACCTGGCAGGGGGGTTGGGGGGGCGGCACGCCCCCCGATATACATATATTTTATGTCTGTTCAGTAATGAACTACAAAAGTGTCAATAAGGATTAAATAGTATAGGTAAATAAGGATTTAAAAACAGGGAGGCTCGTGACCGGGGGCTCTTGACCGGGGGGGGGGGGGGGGGCTCTTGACCGGGGGGGCTCATAACCGGGGGGGCTCATGACCGGGGGGCTATGACCTACACCTCTTCTACATAGGCTAGGCAGTTACTGCGCTGTCCTCAGAATAGGGTAAGTTCCAAATTATCAGGCGATTTCAAATTTTCGGTCACGTATGAAATGTAGTATATAGCTACCTAATAGCTAATTAAAATAAAAGTTAATTTAATATAGTTTTTCTTGCGCGACCGAAAATGTGGAGCCGTCCGATATTTCGGAACTTATCCTAGTATCTTAAGTAAAGTGGTCTGATAATCTATATATTTTAAAACTAGTTGGTGTACCTATAGGTAGGGTTACACAGCCAAATTCGGTTCTTTAATTTCTAATTTTTACCCTATTAAGAGAGTCTCAAAATCATTCTGAAATTAGTTTAGCTATATACTGAATTGTTGAACATCATAATTTAAGCTCAATTTATGATAGGTTCTATTCATTTCACGAGTGCCTTGAAGTCATGATGGTTATTAATGTTTCTGAGATAAGAGACCGCAGTTAGTTAAAGTGCCGCAATTTACCTACTTGACCCTAGTTTTCTATGACTGTGAGAACTCCATCCAGGGAGGTAGTCGGAACTCGGAGGAGAACACCGTCCAGGGATTTAGCAGGGAGAACTCCAACCAGAGGTGAGACTTTTGATATATTATACTTTCTTGGTATTTAATTAATGTCTACATTATGAGTGTATAATGAACAAAACTATGAGGATTAGCTAGGAAAATCCATTGCATTTATTAGAGCTAAATTTATACTGCATCTGAAGATTTATAATTAGTTTAACATTTTATATAAATAATTTACCTATATGAAAGAATTCTCAGTTAATAATTCTTTTCATTTCTTTATTAATATATGGTGTTCTATATTTTCTGAATCTACTTTCAGATCTTGATGAAGAATTGATGAAGTAGATCAACGTCATCAACTATCGGAGTCCTCTTCAATTCCTTTGAATGGTTCAGGAACAATTATGCTAGGTCAAAGTAAGTATTTGAAAATATTAGATGATTTTTAAATATGTATTTGCAATATGATTAGCTCTTACTTTTTCATATGCTTTAAGGGATTCCAGACATGAAAAGAATATCGAAGCTGTCGCTATCTCATCACAAAAGGAAAAAAGAGTAGGTGATGTTATTGATAATGTATATGAACGATACTGTGAATTTCTATTCAATATATATTAATATACGAATCTCTTATTTCAGGAATTGGCAACCTACAGTCGTGAAAGAAAGTGACGAGAATTCAAATTGTACTTCTAAATAATAAATCTAAAACTTAAATGTTTACATTTCGTTTTCAATTTGACCTTGGTAATTCTATTAGCATATTTCAATATCAGTGCCTATGAGTAAGATGAATTGAACTAAAATATGGTTTAGAAGATAAAGGCTTTATCATTAAGTTATAGTACAATTGCAGCATATCAAAGATTTATCAATTTTTGTAATCTAGCCTGGTTAATTAATTCATCTAGCCTACCTATTTATCACTACGTAAAGTTATTTATGTCATCTAACTACTTATTTATAAACTGACCTAATGAGATTACTTATTCAATCTAGTCTATTAATTTACAACTGATAACCATATATCAATTCATAGGATCGAAAACATTTCAAAAAGCAAGGATAGGTCTAGGTGATCAATTATTTTTTAAAATTAAAATAGTATGCATATCACAAAAGCAAAAGTAGAAAATAAATGTGAACATGTTAGATTTGGTCCTAGAAAATAAATAGTCTAATCTAATTGATACAGGGACCTAACTCTAGATTATAATTTAATAGAGTAAATATAGTGACTGAAAAAGTCTTGTAAAAAGTCTGGCTACTGCTAACCAGACCGATATTTCAACCTACACTATAATAGTTGATATACATTTACTTAGTTTACAAGTAGTTGATATAACCAACACGAGAAGATGATATAACCTACACGAGTAGTTGATATAACCAACACGAGTAGTTGATATAACCTAACCGAGTAGTTGATATAACCTACACGAGTAGTCGATATCACCTATACGAGTAGTTAATGTAACCTACACGAGTAGTTGGTATAACCTACACGAGTAGTTGGTATAACCTACACGAGTAGTTAGTATAACCTACACGAGTAGTTGGTATAACCTACACAAGCAGTTGGTATAACCTACACGATTAGTTGATATAACCAACACGAGTAGTTGATATAACCTAACCGAGTAGTTGATATAACCTAACCGAGTAGTTGATATAACCTACATTAGTAGTTGATATCACCTATACTTTTAGTTAATGTAACCTACACGAGTAGTTGGTATAACCTACACGAGTAGTTGGTATAACCTACACGAGTAGTTGGTATAACCTACACGAGTAGTTGGTATAACCTACACAAGCAGTTGGTATAACCTACACGAGTAGTTGGTATAACCTACACGAGTAGTTGGTATAACACATAGGAGTGATTGGAGAAACATACACAAGTAGTTGATGTAACCTTGTTCTGTAGTTGTTTTAACCATTACATATAATTGGTTCAACCATCACGAGCAGTTTTGACTATCACAGGTAGTTGTTGTGACCATCGGGAATTAAAAATAATCAACTCACATATGTGTTGTTTTAACCAACGTCAATTTAACTCATATTAAATAGTACCTGCAACTCACCACGTAGGTAGGCGCACAGATAAACCATAAAATTTAGTCAAAACAAATCAAATATGATTTGATTCAACTAATCCTTTCTCTGTGTGTACTTGAACTCTTTCTTATTTTGTCTATCGTTAAATTACACAACAATTTATGATTATTATTTAG
The DNA here is from genome assembly GCA_947561585.1 of Caprella mutica. Classification (NCBI taxonomy): domain Eukaryota; kingdom Metazoa; phylum Arthropoda; class Malacostraca; order Amphipoda; family Caprellidae; genus Caprella; species Caprella mutica. Next base: position 27,527 of record CANNZV010004929.1, read on the forward strand.
AGAAGCTTAATATCCTAGCTTTTCATTCCATACCGGTGTTTTTGAAAGCTATTTACTATCATTATTTAAGTTGAAGTTATTGGAAAATATTTCACTCGAGTTCGAAGATAAACTCAGGAAAAATCAGTTGATTATATTTTATTTTGAGACTTTGACTACAGAAGTTCTTATCTGCTAAAGAAGAAGATTTGACTTGTAGATAAAAAGGGAACTAATGTTTTCAGAGGGATTTGACGTCATCTTCAGAACCAAAGGCCATATCGCTGACGCCAAAAGGAAATTAAATACGTGGGACACAAAGAAACAGTCGGAAAAGAATGTGACTCAATGAACAAAGTCACAGATGGAAGAGGAAAATGAAGAGGTGATACAAAATGAAGCCTACGAGCCTACCTAACACAAAATCTAAGACCTCGTAGTTGAAGAGCATAACCCTAGCGCTATCCTCTAAAACTGAAAGTAGCGCTAAAAATAATAAACATGGTAAAAAAAAGAAATAAGTAATACAGATTACAACAGTTCAAGGTTCACATTCTGACTCACGTGTGGACGCAATGCGCGGCAGTCACCACCCATCTCTTGTTGAGTAGAGCGCCACCACAAGCAATTCTTCGGGACAAAAAACTTTCCTGAGAACAAAGAAATCCAATGAGTAAATCTGTTGGTTATTTGCCACAATAAATTGTATATCTAATTGCAGAGATCATCCATTAAGGAGCGAAATAACAAAAGGAAGAAGGATAATATCCTATGATCTCTACCATCTGCTTTCTTCAGTTCTTTTGAAAACAGGAAGAAGCGCCATGATTGCAGTCGTGACAAAATAATACCTACCATTCAATTGGCAGTATTAGGAATTCTAAAAGAAAAATATAAGCATGATTTAATATATTCGAACAATTTGGAATACATCAGAACAAACGTTGTTGTTTGTAATCTACATTTCATATGTGGAAGGATACGTCAAAAGGCACACTGTAACTTCAATCCCAATTCTAGGCATGAATCTGAGTGGAGTATTGGGAGTCATGCACGGACAATTCGTCCACGGACAATTCGTCCACGGACATTTCATCCACGGGCATTTCGTCCAAGAAATGCTATATTTTGTATTATATTTACAATGTGTATATATTATATATTGTATATACATATTCAGCATTATAAAAGTAGAAAACACACTATGTTGGTGATAATTAGAAATTCATAGTCTCTGCCTTAATTATTATTGCAATCTTCATCTCCTGCTGCCCGGCAACAGTAAAATAATAAAACTGAACACTTTTCTAATTATATATTGAATCAGCTGATACAGTATCGATATAGTCCCTTCAAGCCAACTCTTTAATGTGGGTTATAAAGAATTCAGTGCTAATAACATTTGTGTTTGGTACGCAATTCTTTAACATCTTACCTAAGCTGTCAAATGAAGTACACATTTATTTCTGTTAGTACACTGTTATTTCAGTTCCATATTTTGGATACTCATAACTCATTAATTAATGCAAAATATTAAACGAGGTAAATAACTTAAATATACCTTCAACCCGTTCAGCATATCTAATTTTGTAACTATAATCGATAGATAAACATTTTTTATGTGTTCATATGTAATGCTTCGGCTTAAATTCCTATAAATAATGATATATATTTACACACTACTAATAATTTAATAGTGAAATATATCCCATATACACTTTAAAATACAAAACAAAGCATTTCGTGGACGAAAAGTCCTATACCCGTTGGGAGTATATTGCCGCAGGCGCCGTAGTTTATTCCGTTCAAGTGAATTACAATTAGTTAGCAAAGAGCTTCTGATCGGTTGGAGACTTGGAGTACAATCTGATAAATAAGTTCCAATAATATTTTCATATTAAATATTTTAGCCTTTAGTAACTATAGCAAGAACTGCCTGAGTAAAATGGTGAGAAAAGTCAAACATAACAAAAATCAAAGAGAAATATTCACCGTAGAAGTTTCCTTAACCTGAAATTCAATCGTGAAAGTAATTGAAAGCAAGTGTTCCTCACTTTAATGACATTGAAAGCAAGTGTTCCTCACTTTAACGACATTGAAAGCAAGTGTTCCTAACTCTAACGACATTGAAAGCAAGTGTTCCTCACTTTAACGACATTGAAAGCAAGTGTTCCTAACTTTAACGACATTGAAAGCAAGTGTTCCTCACTTTAATGACATTGAAAGCAAGTGTTCCTCACTTTAATGACATTGAAAGCAAGTGTTCCTCACTTTAATGACATTGAAAGCAAGTGTTCCTTACTTTAATGACATTGAAAGAAAGTGTTCCTCATTTTAATGACATTGAAAGCAAGTGTTCCTCACTTTAACGACATTGAAAGCAAGTGTTCCTAACTTTAACGACATTGAAAGCAAGTGTTCCTCACTTTAATGACATTGAAAGCAAGTGTTCCTCACTTTAATGACATTGAAAGCAAGTGTTCCTCACTTTAATGACATTGAAAGCAAGTGTTCCTCACTTTAATGACATTGAAAGCAAGTGTTCCTCATTTTAATGACATTGAAAGCAAGTGTTCCTCATTTTAATGACATTGAAAGCAAGTGTTCCTCACTTTAATGACATTGAAAGCAAGTGTTCCTCACTTTAATGACATTGAAAGCAAGTGTTCCTCACTTTAACGACATTGAAAGCAAGTGTTCCTCACTTTAATGACATTGAAAGAAAGTGTTCCTCACTTTAATGACATTGAACTAAAGTGTTCCTCACCTTAATAATAGCAACGTGCCACGGAACACTTCCAAAAGGCGTATCATCTCCACCAACGATTCGGTTGGAACGGACATAAGTTTCGCCACATTCTGAAACAGAAAAAGAATAGATAGAGAGATGTTAAATGCTAAAAAATTCATACATTATTATTATTTTATGTGACCATTTAGGAATGGTTCTACCAATGGTAGAAATAATTGGTGAATTAAATTAATTCACATTATAAAAATAATATCCTTAGATATATATTATATGATTAATGCAGTAAATCGGTTGTAGGAGACAGAATAAAAAGATTGAAAAATAAAATGATATTATATTTAAAAAAAATTTATTGGATGTCATAATTTTAAATATATTAATTTAAATTTCAAAATTATCATCATAGTTAATATAAATTAATTGCAAACTAACTTTTCACAAACAATTTTTTTAAATTAAAAATTCAATCCGAAATTTTACAATGTTGATTTTTTTTCATTATAAAAATGAATTTTATTTACAAAAAATAATCAGGAATTTTATTCAACATGTTTCAGTTTATTTAACATGTTTGAGTTCATTAAACATGTTTCAGTTTATAAAACATGATTAAGTTTATTTAACATGTTTCAGTTTATTTAACATGTTTCAGTTTATTTAACATGTTTCAATTTATTTAACATGTTTCAATTTATTTAACATGTTTCAATTTATTTTACATGTTTCAGTTTATTTAACATGTTTCAGTTTATTTAACATGTTTCAATTTATTTAACATGTTTCAATTTATTTTACATGTTTCAGTTTATCTAACATGTTTCAGTTTATTTAACATGTTTCAGTTTATTTAACATGTTTCAGTTTATTTAACATGTTTCAATTTATTTTACATGTTTCAGTTTATTTAACATGTTTCAGTTTATTTAACATGTTTCAGTTTATTTAACATGTTTCAGTTTATTCAACATGTTTCAGTTTATTTTACATGTTTCAGTTTATTTAACATGTTTCAGTTTATTTAACATGTTTCTGTTTATTTAACATGTTTCAGTTTATTCAACATGTTTCAGTTTATTTTACATGTTTCAGTTTATTTAACATGTTTCAGTTTATTTAACATGTTTCTGTTTATTTAACATGTTTCAGTTTATTTAACATGTTTCAGTTTATTTAACATGTTTCAGTTTATTTAACATGTTTCAGTTTATTTAACATGTTTCAGTTTATTTAACATGTTTCAGTTTATTTAACATGTTTCAGTTTATTTAACATGTTTCTGTTTATTTAACATGTTTCAGTTTATTTTACATGTTTCAGTTTATTTAACATGTTTCTGTTTATTTAACATGTTTCAGTTTATTTTACATGTTTCAGTTTATTTAACATGTTTCAGTTTATTTAACATGTTTCAGTTTATTTTACATGTTTCAGTTTATTTAACATGTTTCAGTTTATTTAACATGTTTCAGTTTATTTACCATGTTTCAGTTTATTTAACATGTTTCAGTTTATTTAACATGTTTCAGTTTATTTAACATGTTTCAGTTTATTTAACATGTTTCAGTTTATTTAACATGTTTCAGTTTATTTAACATGTTTCTGTTTATTTAACATGTTTCAGTTTATTTAACATGTTTCAGTTTATTTAACATGTTTCTGTTTATTTAACATGTTTCAGTTTATTCAACATGTTTCAGTTTATTTAACATGTTTCTGTTTATTTAACATGTTTCAGTTTATTTAACATGTTTCAGTTTATTTAACATGTTTCTGTTTATTTAACATGTTTCAGTTTATTTAACATGTTTCTGTTTATTTAACATGTTTCAGTTTATTTAACATGTTTCTGTTTATTTAACATGTTTCAGTTTATTTAACATGTTTCAGTTTATTTAACATGTTTCTGTTTATTTAACATGTTTCTGTTTATTTAACATGTTTCAGTTTATTCAACATGTTTCAGTTTATTTAACATGTTTCTGTTTATTTAACATGTTTCAGTTTATTTAACATGTTTCAGTTTATTTAACATGTTTCTGTTTATTTAACATGTTTCAGTTTATTTAACATGTTTCAGTTTATTTAACATGTTTCTGTTTATTTAACATGTTTCAGTTTATTCAACATGTTTCAGTTTATTTTACATGTTTCAGTTTATTTAACATGTTTCAGTTTATTTAACATGTTTCAGTTTATTTAACATGTTTCAGTTTATTTAACATGTTTCAGTTTATTTAACATGTTTCAGTTTATTTAACATGTTTCAGTTTATTTAACATGTTTCAGTTTATTTAACATGTTTCTGTTTATTTAACATGTTTCAGTTTATTCAACATGTTTCAGTTTATTTAACATGTTTCTGTTTATTTAACATGTTTCAGTTTATTTAACATGTTTCAGTTTATTTAACATGTTTCTGTTTATTTAACATGTTTCAGTTTATTTAACATGTTTCTGTTTATTTAACATGTTTCAGTTTATTCAACATGTTTCAGTTTATTTAACATGTTTCTGTTTATTTAACATGTTTCAGTTTATTTAACATGTTTCAGTTTATTCAACATGTTTCTGTTTATTTAACATGTTTCTGTTTATTTAACATGTTTCAGTTTATTCAACATGTTTCAGTTTATTTAACATGTTTCTGTTTATTTAACATGTTTCAGTTTATTTAACATGTTTCAGTTTATTTAACATGTTTCTGTTTATTTAACATGTTTCAGTTTATTTAACATGTTTCAGTTTATTTAACATGTTTCTGTTTATTTAACATGTTTCAGTTTATTCAACATGTTTCAGTTTATTTTACATGTTTCAGTTTATTTAACATGTTTCAGTTTATTTAACATGTTTCAGTTTATTTAACATGTTTCAGTTTATTTAACATGTTTCAGTTTATTTAACATGTTTCAGTTTATTTAACATGTTTCTGTTTATTTAACATGTTTCAGTTTATTCAACATGTTTCAGTTTATTTTACATGTTTCAGTTTATTTAACATGTTTCAGTTTATTTAACATGTTTCAGTTTATTTAACATGTTTCAGTTTATTTAACATGTTTCAGTTTATTTAACATGTTTCAATTTATTTAACATGTTTCAGTTTATCTAACATGTTTCAGTTTATT
>CANNZV010004930.1:0-33382 GCA_947561585.1 Caprella mutica
ATATCATTTCATCAAAGTGAAATATCATTTCATTAAAGTGAAATATCATTTCATCAAAGTGAAATATCATTTCATCAAAGTGAAATATCATTTCATTAAAGTGAAATATCATTTCATCAAAGTGAAATATCATTTCATCAAAGTGAAATATCATTTCATCAAAGTGAAATATCATTTCATTAAAGTGAAATATCATTTCATCAAAGTGAAATATCATTTCATTAAAGTGAAATATCATTTCATTAAAGTGAAATATCATTTCATCAAAGTGAAATATCATTTCATCAAAGTGAAATATCATTTCATTAAAGTGAAATATCATTTCATCAAAGTGAAATATCATTTCATCAAAGTGAAATATCATTTCATCAAAGTGAAATATCATTTCATTAAAGTGAAATATCATTTCATTAAAGTGAAATATCATTTCATTAAAGTGAAATATCATTTCATCAAAGTGAAATATCATTTCATCAAAGTGAAATATCATTTCATCAAAGTGAAATATCATTTCATTAAAGTGAAATATCATTTCATCAAAGTGAAATATCATTTCATTAAAGTGAAATATCATTTCATTAAAGTGAAATATCATTTCATCAAAGTGAAATATCATTTCATCAAAGTGAAATATCATTTCATTAAAGTGAAATATCATTTCATCAAAGTGAAATATCATTTCATCAAAGTGAAATATCATTTCATCAAAGTGAAATATCATTTCATCAAAGTGAAATATCATTTCATTAAAGTGAAATATCATTTCATCAAAGTGAAATATCATTTCATCAAAGTGAAATATCATTTCATCAAAGTGAAATATCATTTCATTAAAGTGAAATATCATTTCATCAAAGTGAAATATCATTTCATCAAAGTGAAATATCATTTCATTAAAGTGAAATATCATTTCATCAAAGTGAAATATCATTTCATCAAAGTGAAATATCATTTCATTAAAGTGAAATATCATTTCATTAAAGTGAAATATCATTTCATTAAAGTGAAATATCATTTCATCAAAGTGAAATATCATTTCATCAAAGTGAAATATCATTTCATCAAAGTGAAATATCATTTCATTAAAGTGAAATATCATTTCATCAAAGTGAAATATCATTTCATTAAAGTGAAATATCATTTCATTAAAGTGAAATATCATTTCATCAAAGTGAAATATCATTTCATTAAAGTGAAATATCATTTCATTAAAGTGAAATATCATTTCATCAAAGTGAAATATCATTTCATCAAAGTGAAATATCATTTCATTAAAGTGAAATATCATTTCATCAAAGTGAAATATCATTTCATCAAAGTGAAATATCATTTCATTAAAGTGAAATATCATTTCATCAAAGTGAAATATCATTTCATCAAAGTGAAATATCATTTCATCAAAGTGAAATATCATTTCATTAAAGTGAAATATCATTTCATTAAAGTGAAATATCATTTCATCAAAGTGAAATATCATTTCATCAAAGTGAAATATCATTTCATTAAAGTGAAATATCATTTCATCAAAGTGAAATATCATTTCATTAAAGTGAAATATCATTTCATTAAAGTGAAATATCATTTCATTAAAGTGAAATATCATTTCATCAAAGTGAAATATCATTTCATCAAAGTGAAATATCATTTCATTAAAGTGAAATATCATTTCATCAAAGTGAAATATCATTTCATCAAAGTGAAATATCATTTCATCAAAGTGAAATATCATTTCATCAAAGTGAAATATCATTTCATTAAAGTGAAATATCATTTCATTAAAGTGAAATATCATTTCATCAAAGTGAAATATCATTTCATCAAAGTGAAATATCATTTCATTAAAGTGAAATATCATTTCATCAAAGTGAAATATCATTTCATCAAAGTGAAATATCATTTCATTAAAGTGAAATATCATTTCATCAAAGTGAAATATCATTTCATTAAAGTGAAATATCATTTCATTAAAGTGAAATATCATTTCATCAAAGTGAAATATCATTTCATCAAAGTGAAATATCATTTCATCAAAGTGAAATATCATTTCATTAAAGTGAAATATCATTTCATTAAAGTGAAATATCATTTCATCAAAGTGAAATATCATTTCATCAAAGTGAAATATCATTTCATTAAAGTGAAATATCATTTCATCAAAGTGAAATATCATTTCATTAAAGTGAAATATCATTTCATCAAAGTGAAATATCATTTCATCAAAGTGAAATATCATTTCATCAAAGTGAAATATCATTTCATCAAAGTGAAATATCATTTCATCAAAGTGAAATATCATTTCATTAAAGTGAAATATCATTTCATTAAAGTGAAATATCATTTCATCAAAGTGAAATATCATTTCATCAAAGTGAAATATCATTTCATTAAAGTGAAATATCATTTCATCAAAGTGAAATATCATTTCATCAAAGTGAAATATCATTTCATTAAAGTGAAATATCATTTCATCAAAGTGAAATATCATTTCATCAAAGTGAAATATCATTTCATCAAAGTGAAATATCATTTCATTAAAGTGAAATATCATTTCATCAAAGTGAAATATCATTTCATTAAAGTGAAATATCATTTCATTAAAGTGAAATATCATTTCATCAAAGTGAAATATCATTTCATTAAAGTGAAATATCATTTCATTAAAGTGAAATATCATTTCATCAAAGTGAAATATCATTTCATCAAAGTGAAATATCATTTCATTAAAGTGAAATATCATTTCATCAAAGTGAAATATCATTTCATTAAAGTGAAATATCATTTCATCAAAGTGAAATATCATTTCATCAAAGTGAAATATCATTTCATTAAAGTGAAATATCATTTCATCAAAGTGAAATATCATTTCATTAAAGTGAAATATCATTTCATTAAAGTGAAATATCATTTCATCAAAGTGAAATATCATTTCATTAAAGTGAAATATCATTTCATCAAAGTGAAATATCATTTCATCAAAGTGAAATATCATTTCATCAAAGTGAAATATCATTTCATTAAAGTGAAATATCATTTCATTAAAGTGAAATATCATTTCATCAAAGTGAAATATCATTTCATCAAAGTGAAATATCATTTCATTAAAGTGAAATATCATTTCATTAAAGTGAAATATCATTTCATCAAAGTGAAATATCATTTCATCAAAGTGAAATATCATTTCATCAAAGTGAAATATCATTTCATCAAAGTGAAATATCATTTCATCAAAGTGAAATATCATTTCATTAAAGTGAAATATCATTTCATCAAAGTGAAATATCATTTCATCAAAGTGAAATATCATTTCATTAAAGTGAAATATCATTTCATTAAAGTGAAATATCATTTCATCAAAGTGAAATATCATTTCATCAAAGTGAAATATCATTTCATTAAAGTGAAATATCATTTCATCAAAGTGAAATATCATTTCATCAAAGTGAAATATCATTTCATCAAAGTGAAATATCATTTCATCAAAGTGAAATATCATTTCATTAAAGTGAAATATCATTTCATCAAAGTGAAATATCATTTCATTAAAGTGAAATATCATTCCATCAAAGTGAAATATCATTTCATCAAAGTGAAATATCATTTCATTAAAGTGAAATATCATTTCATTAAAGTGAAATATCATTTCATTAAAGTGAAATATCATTTCATCAAAGTGAAATATCATTTCATTAAAGTGAAATATCATTTCATTAAAGTGAAATATCATTTCATCAAAGTGAAATATCATTTCATTAAAGTGAAATATCATTTCATTAAAGTGAAATATCATTTCATCAAAGTGAAATATCATTTCATCAAAGTGAAATATCATTTCATTAAAGTGAAATATCATTTCATTAAAATGAAATATCATTTCATCAAAGTGAAATATCATTTCATTAAAGTGAAATATCATTTCATCAAAGTGAAATATCATTTCATCAAAGTGAAATATCATTTCATTAAAGTGAAATATCATTTCATCAAAGTGAAATATCATTTCATCAAAGTGAAATATCATTTCATCAAAGTGAAATATCATTTCATCAAAGTGAAATATCATTTCATTAAAGTGAAATATCATTTCATCAAAGTGAAATATCATTTCATCAAAGTGAAATATCATTTCATCAAAGTGAAATATCATTTCATTAAAGTGAAATATCATTTCATCAAAGTGAAATATCATTTCATTAAAGTGAAATATCATTTCATCAAAGTGAAATATCATTTCATCAAAGTGAAATATCATTTCATCAAAGTGAAATATCATTTCATTAAAGTGAAATATCATTTCATTAAAGTGAAATATCATTTCATCAAAGTGAAATATCATTTCATTAAAGTGAAATATCATTTCATCAAAGTGAAATATCATTTCATTAAAGTGAAATATCATTTCATCAAAGTGAAATATCATTTCATTAAAGTGAAATATCATTTCATTAAAGTGAAATATCATTTCATCAAAGTGAAATATCATTTCATCAAAGTGAAATATCATTTCATTAAAGTGAAATATCATTTCATCAAAGTGAAATATCATTTCATCAAAGTGAAATATCATTTCATCAAAGTGAAATATCATTTCATCAAAGTGAAATATCATTTCATTAAAGTGAAATATCATTTCATCAAAGTGAAATATCATTTCATCAAAGTGAAATATCATTTCATTAAAGTGAAATATCATTTCATTAAAGTGAAATATCATTTCATCAAAGTGAAATATCATTTCATCAAAGTGAAATATCATTTCATTAAAGTGAAATATCATTTCATCAAAGTGAAATATCATTTCATCAAAGTGAAATATCATTTCATTAAAGTGAAATATCATTTCATCAAAGTGAAATATCATTTCATCAAAGTGAAATATCATTTCATCAAAGTGAAATATCATTTCATTAAAGTGAAATATCATTTCATCAAAGTGAAATATCATTTCATTAAAGTGAAATATCATTTCATTAAAGTGAAATATCATTTCATCAAAGTGAAATATCATTTCATTAAAGTGAAATATCATTTCATCAAAGTGAAATATCATTTCATCAAAGTGAAATATCATTTCATTAAAGTGAAATATCATTTCATCAAAGTGAAATATCATTTCATCAAAGTGAAATATCATTTCATTAAAGTGAAATATCATTTCATCAAAGTGAAATATCATTTCATCAAAGTGAAATATCATTTCATCAAAGTGAAATATCATTTCATTAAAGTGAAATATCATTTCATTAAAGTGAAATATCATTTCATCAAAGTGAAATATCATTTCATCAAAGTGAAATATCATTTCATCAAAGTGAAATATCATTTCATTAAAGTGAAATATCATTTCATCAAAGTGAAATATCATTTCATTAAAGTGAAATATCATTTCATTAAAGTGAAATATCATTTCATCAAAGTGAAATATCATTTCATCAAAGTGAAATATCATTTCATTAAAGTGAAATATCATTTCGTCAAAGTGAAATATCATTTCATCAAAGTGAAATATCATTTCATCAAAGTGAAATATCATTTCATCAAAGTGAAATATCATTTCATCAAAGTGAAATATCATTTCATTAAAGTGAAATATCATTTCATCAAAGTGAAATATCATTTCATCAAAGTGAAATATCATTTCATTAAAGTGAAATATCATTTCATTAAAGTGAAATATCATTTCATCAAAGTGAAATATCATTTCATCAAAGTGAAATATCATTTCATTAAAGTGAAATATCATTTCATCAAAGTGAAATATCATTTCATCAAAGTGAAATATCATTTCATCAAAGTGAAATATCATTTCATTAAAGTGAAATATCATTTCATTAAAGTGAAATATCATTTCATCAAAGTGAAATATCATTTCATTAAAGTGAAATATCATTCCATCAAAGTGAAATATCATTTCATCAAAGTGAAATATCATTTCATTAAAGTGAAATATCATTTCATTAAAGTGAAATATCATTTCATCAAAGTGAAATATCATTTCATCAAAGTGAAATATCATTTCATTAAAGTGAAATATCATTTCATTAAAGTGAAATATCATTTCATCAAAGTGAAATATCATTTCATTAAAGTGAAATATCATTTCATCAAAGTGAAATATCATTTCATCAAAGTGAAATATCATTTCATTAAAGTGAAATATCATTTCATCAAAGTGAAATATCATTTCATCAAAGTGAAATATCATTTCATCAAAGTGAAATATCATTTCATTAAAGTGAAATATCATTTCATTAAAGTGAAATATCATTTCATCAAAGTGAAATATCATTTCATCAAAGTGAAATATCATTTCATCAAAGTGAAATATCATTTCATTAAAGTGAAATATCATTTCATCAAAGTGAAATTCATTTCATCAAAGTGAAATATCATTTCATCAAAGTGAAATATCATTTCATTAAAGTGAAATATCATTTCATTAAAGTGAAATATCATTTCATCAAAGTGAAATATCATTTCATCAAAGTGAAATATCATTTCATTAAAGTGAAATATCATTTCATCAAAGTGAAATATCATTTCATCAAAGTGAAATATCATTTCATCAAAGTGAAATATCATTTCATCAAAGTGAAATATCATTTCATTAAAGTGAAATATCATTTCATCAAAGTGAAATATCATTTCATCAAAGTGAAATATCATTTCATTAAAGTGAAATATCATTTCATTAAAGTGAAATATCATTTCATCAAAGTGAAATATCATTTCATCAAAGTGAAATATCATTTCATTAAAGTGAAATATCATTTCATCAAAGTGAAATATCATTTCATCAAAGTGAAATATCATTTCATTAAAGTGAAATATCATTTCATTAAAGTGAAATATCATTTCATCAAAGTGAAATATCATTTCATTAAAGTGAAATATCATTCCATCAAAGTGAAATATCATTTCATCAAAGTGAAATATCATTTCATTAAAGTGAAATATCATTTCATTAAAGTGAAATATCATTTCATTAAAGTGAAATATCATTTCATTAAAGTGAAATATCATTTCATTAAAGTGAAATATCATTTCATTAAAGTGAAATATCATTTCATTAAAGTGAAATATCATTTCATCAAAGTGAAATATCATTTCATCAAAGTGAAATATCATTTCATTAAAGTGAAATATCATTTCATTAAAGTGAAATATCATTTCATCAAAGTGAAATATCATTTCATCAAAGTGAAATATCATTTCATTAAAGTGAAATATCATTTCATTAAAGTGAAATATCATTTCATCAAAGTGAAATATCATTTCATCAAAGTGAAATATCATTTCATCAAAGTGAAATATCATTTCATTAAAGTGAAATATCATTTCATCAAAGTGAAATTCATTTCATCAAAGTGAAATATCATTTCATCAAAGTGAAATATCATTTCATCAAAGTGAAATATCATTTCATTAAAGTGAAATATCATTTCATCAAAGTGAAATATCATTTCATCAAAGTGAAATATCATTTCATTAAAGTGAAATATCATTTCATCAAAGTGAAATATCATTTCATCAAAGTGAAATATCATTTCATCAAAGTGAAATATCATTTCATTAAAGTGAAATATCATTTCATCAAAGTGAAATATCATTTCATCAAAGTGAAATATCATTTCATTAAAGTGAAATATCATTTCATCAAAGTGAAATATCATTTCATCAAAGTGAAATATCATTTCATCAAAGTGAAATATCATTTCATTAAAGTGAAATATCATTTCATCAAAGTGAAATATCATTTCATCAAAGTGAAATATCATTTCATCAAAGTGAAATATCATTCCATCAAAGTGAAATATCATTTCATCAAAGTGAAATATCATTTCATTAAAGTGAAATATCATTTCATTAAAGTGAAATATCATTTCATTAAAGTGAAATATCATTTCATCAAAGTGAAATATCATTTCATTAAAGTGAAATATCATTTCATCAAAGTGAATTATCATTTCATTAAAGTGAAATATCATTTCATTAAAGTGAAATATCATTTCATTAAAGTGAAATATCATTTCATTAAAGTGAAATATCATTTCATTAAAGTGAAATATCATTTCATCAAAGTGAAATATCATTTCATTAAAGTGAAATATCATTTCATTAAAGTGAAATATCATTTCATCAAAGTGAAATATCATTTCATCAAAGTGAAATATCATTTCATTAAAGTGAAATATCATTTCATTAAAGTGAAATATCATTTCATCAAAGTGAAATATCATTTCATCAAAGTGAAATATCATTTCATTAAAGTGAAATATCATTTCATCAAAGTGAAATATCATTTCATTAAAGTGAAATATCATTTCATCAAAGTGAAATATCATTTCATCAAAGTGAAATATCATTTCATCAAAGTGAAATATCATTTCATCAAAGTGAAATATCATTTCATCAAAGTGAAATATCATTTCATCAAAGTGAAATATCATTTCATTAAAGTGAAATATCATTTCATTAAAGTGAAATATCATTTCATCAAAGTGAAATATCATTTCATCAAAGTGAAATATCATTTCATTAAAGTGAAATATCATTTCATCAAAGTGAAATATCATTTCATCAAAGTGAAATATCATTTCATTAAAGTGAAATATCATTTCATCAAAGTGAAATATCATTTCATCAAAGTGAAATATCATTTCGTCAAAGTGAAATATCATTTCATTAAAGTGAAATATCATTTCATCAAAGTGAAATATCATTTCATTAAAGTGAAATATCATTTCATTAAAGTGAAATATCATTTCATCAAAGTGAAATATCATTTCATTAAAGTGAAATATCATTTCATTAAAGTGAAATATCATTTCATCAAAGTGAAATATCATTTCATCAAAGTGAAATATCATTTCATTAAAGTGAAATATCATTTCATCAAAGTGAAATATCATTTCATTAAAGTGAAATATCATTTCATCAAAGTGAAATATCATTTCATTAAAGTGAAATATCATTTCATCAAAGTGAAATATCATTTCATTAAAGTGAAATATCATTTCATTAAAGTGAAATATCATTTCATCAAAGTGAAATATCATTTCATTAAAGTGAAATATCATTTCATCAAAGTGAAATATCATTTCATCAAAGTGAAATATCATTTCATCAAAGTGAATTATCATTTCATTAAAGTGAAATATCATTTCATTAAAGTGAAATATCATTTCATCAAAGTGAAATATCATTTCTTCAAAGTGAAATATCATTTCATTAAAGTGAAATATCATTTCATTAAAGTGAAATATCATTTCATCAAAGTGAAATATCATTTCATCAAAGTGAAATATCATTTCATCAAAGTGAAATATCATTTCATCAAAGTGAAATATCATTTCATCAAAGTGAAATATCATTTCATTAAAGTGAAATATCATTTCATCAAAGTGAAATATCATTTCATCAAAGTGAAATATCATTTCATTAAAGTGAAATATCATTTCATTAAAGTGAAATATCATTTCATCAAAGTGAAATATCATTTCATCAAAGTGAAATATCATTTCATTAAAGTGAAATATCATTTCATCAAAGTGAAATATCATTTCATCAAAGTGAAATATCATTTCATCAAAGTGAAATATCATTTCATCAAAGTGAAATATCATTTCATTAAAGTGAAATATCATTTCATCAAAGTGAAATATCATTTCATTAAAGTGAAATATCATTCCATCAAAGTGAAATATCATTTCATCAAAGTGAAATATCATTTCATTAAAGTGAAATATCATTTCATTAAAGTGAAATATCATTTCATTAAAGTGAAATATCATTTCATTAAAGTGAAATATCATTTCATTAAAGTGAAATATCATTTCATTAAAGTGAAATATCATTTCATCAAAGTGAAATATCATTTCATTAAAGTGAAATATCATTTCATTAAAGTGAAATATCATTTCATCAAAGTGAAATATCATTTCATCAAAGTGAAATATCATTTCATTAAAGTGAAATATCATTTCATTAAAGTGAAATATCATTTCATCAAAGTGAAATATCATTTCATTAAAGTGAAATATCATTTCATCAAAGTGAAATATCATTTCATCAAAGTGAAATATCATTTCATTAAAGTGAAATATCATTTCATCAAAGTGAAATATCATTTCATCAAAGTGAAATATCATTTCATCAAAGTGAAATATCATTTCATTAAAGTGAAATATCATTTCATTAAAGTGAAATATCATTTCATAAAAGTGAAATATCATTTCATTAAAGTGAAATATCATTTCATCAAAGTGAAATATCATTTCATCAAAGTGAAATATCATTTCATTAAAGTGAAATATCATTTCATTAAAGTGAAATATCATTTCATCAAAGTGAAATATCATTTCATCAAAGTGAAATATCATTTCATTAAAGTGAAATATCATTTCATCAAAGTGAAATATCATTTCATCAAAGTGAAATATCATTTCATCAAAGTGAAATATCATTTCATTAAAGTGAAATATCATTTCATTAAAGTGAAATATCATTTCATCAAAGTGAAATATCATTTCATTAAAGTGAAATATCATTTCATCAAAGTGAAATATCATTTCATTAAAGTGAAATATCATTTCATCAAAGTGAAATATCATTTCATTAAAGTGAAATATCATTTCATTAAAGTGAAATATCATTTCATCAAAGTGAAATATCATTTCATCAAAGTGAAATATCATTTCATTAAAGTGAAATATCATTTCATCAAAGTGAAATATCATTTCATCAAAGTGAAATATCATTTCATCAAAGTGAAATATCATTTCATCAAAGTGAAATATCATTTCATTAAAGTGAAATATCATTTCATCAAAGTGAAATATCATTTCATCAAAGTGAAATATCATTTCATTAAAGTGAAATATCATTTCATTAAAGTGAAATATCATTTCATCAAAGTGAAATATCATTTCATCAAAGTGAAATATCATTTCATTAAAGTGAAATATCATTTCATCAAAGTGAAATATCATTTCATCAAAGTGAAATATCATTTCATTAAAGTGAAATATCATTTCATCAAAGTGAAATATCATTTCATCAAAGTGAAATATCATTTCATCAAAGTGAAATATCATTTCATTAAAGTGAAATATCATTTCATCAAAGTGAAATATCATTTCATTAAAGTGAAATATCATTTCATTAAAGTGAAATATCATTTCATCAAAGTGAAATATCATTTCATTAAAGTGAAATATCATTTCATTAAAGTGAAATATCATTTCATTAAAGTGAAATATCATTTCATCAAAGTGAAATATCATTTCATTAAAGTGAAATATCATTTCATCAAAGTGAAATATCATTTCATCAAAGTGAAATATCATTTCATTAAAGTGAAATATCATTTCATCAAAGTGAAATATCATTTCATCAAAGTGAAATATCATTTCATCAAAGTGAAATATCATTTCATCAAAGTGAAATATCATTTCATCAAAGTGAAATATCATTTCATCAAAGTGAAATATCATTTCATTAAAGTGAAATATCATTTCATTAAAGTGAAATATCATTTCATTAAAGTGAAATATCATTTCATCAAAGTGAAATATCATTTCATCAAAGTGAAATATCATTTCATCAAAGTGAAATATCATTTCATTAAAGTGAAATATCATTTCATCAAAGTGAAATATCATTTCATCAAAGTGAAATATCATTTCATTAAAGTGAAATATCATTTCATCAAAGTGAAATATCATTTCATCAAAGTGAAATATCATTTCATTAAAGTGAAATATCATTTCATCAAAGTGAAATATCATTTCATCAAAGTGAAATATCATTTCATCAAAGTGAAATATCATTTCATCAAAGTGAAATATCATTTCATCAAAGTGAAATATCATTTCATCAAAGTGAAATATCATTTCATCAAAGTGAAATATCATTTCATTAAAGTGAAATATCATTTCATTAAAGTGAAATATCATTTCATCAAAGTGAAATATCATTTCATCAAAGTGAAATATCATTTCATCAAAGTGAAATATCATTTCATTAAAGTGAAATATCATTTCATCAAAGTGAAATATCATTTCATTAAAGTGAAATATCATTTCATTAAAGTGAAATATCATTTCATCAAAGTGAAATATCATTTCATCAAAGTGAAATATCATTTCATTAAAGTGAAATATCATTTCATCAAAGTGAAATATCATTTCATCAAAGTGAAATATCATTTCATTAAAGTGAAATATCATTTCATTAAAGTGAAATATCATTTCATTAAAGTGAAATATCATTTCATTAAAGTGAAATATCATTTCATCAAAGTGAAATATCATTTCATCAAAGTGAAATATCATTTCATCAAAGTGAAATATCATTTCATCAAAGTGAAATATCATTTAATTCATCAAAGTGAAATATCATTTCATTAAAGTGAAATATCATTTCATCAAAGTGAAATATCATTTCATCAAAGTGAAATATCATTTCATTAAAGTGAAATATCATTTCATTAAAGTGAAATATCATTTCATCAAAGTGAAATATCATTTCATCAAAGTGAAATATCATTTCATTAAAGTGAAATATCATTTCATCAAAGTGAAATATCATTTCATCAAAGTGAAATATCATTTCATCAAAGTGAAATATCATTTCATTAAAGTGAAATATCATTTCATTAAAGTGAAATATCATTTCATCAAAGTGAAATATCATTTCATTAAAGTGAAATATCATTTCATTAAAGTGAAATATCATTTCATCAAAGTGAAATATCATTTCATTAAAGTGAAATATCATTCCATCAAAGTGAAATATCATTTCATCAAAGTGAAATATCATTTCATTAAAGTGAAATATCATTTCATTAAAGTGAAATATCATTTCATCAAAGTGAAATATCATTTCATCAAAGTGAAATATCATTTCATTAAAGTGAAATATCATTTCATTAAAGTGAAATATCATTTCATCAAAGTGAAATATCATTTCATTAAAGTGAAATATCATTTCATCAAAGTGAAATATCATTTCATCAAAGTGAAATATCATTTCATTAAAGTGAAATATCATTTCATCAAAGTGAAATATCATTTCATCAAAGTGAAATATCATTTCATCAAAGTGAAATATCATTTCATTAAAGTGAAATATCATTTCATTAAAGTGAAATATCATTTCATCAAAGTGAAATATCATTTCATCAAAGTGAAATATCATTTCATCAAAGTGAAATATCATTTCATTAAAGTGAAATATCATTTCATCAAAGTGAAATTCATTTCATCAAAGTGAAATATCATTTCATCAAAGTGAAATATCATTTCATTAAAGTGAAATATCATTTCATTAAAGTGAAATATCATTTCATCAAAGTGAAATATCATTTCATCAAAGTGAAATATCATTTCATTAAAGTGAAATATCATTTCATCAAAGTGAAATATCATTTCATCAAAGTGAAATATCATTTCATCAAAGTGAAATATCATTTCATCAAAGTGAAATATCATTTCATTAAAGTGAAATATCATTTCATCAAAGTGAAATATCATTTCATCAAAGTGAAATATCATTTCATTAAAGTGAAATATCATTTCATTAAAGTGAAATATCATTTCATCAAAGTGAAATATCATTTCATCAAAGTGAAATATCATTTCATCAAAGTGAAATATCATTTCATCAAAGTGAAATATCATTTCATCAAAGTGAAATATCATTTCATCAAAGTGAAATATCATTTCATCAAAGTGAAATATCATTTCATCAAAGTGAAATATCATTTCATTAAAGTGAAATATCATTTCATCAAAGTGAAATATCATTTCATCAAACTGAAATATCATTTCATTAAAGTGAAATATCATTTCATTAAAGTGAAATATCATTTCATCAAAGTGAAATATCATTTCATCAAAGTGAAATATCATTTCATTAAAGTGAAATATCATTTCATCAAAGTGAAATATCATTTCATCAAAGTGAAATATCATTTCATCAAAGTGAAATATCATTTCATTAAAGTGAAATATCATTTCATTAAAGTGAAATATCATTTCATCAAAGTGAAATATCATTTCATTAAAGTGAAATATCATTCCATCAAAGTGAAATATCATTTCATCAAAGTGAAATATCATTTCATTAAAGTGAAATATCATTTCATTAAAGTGAAATATCATTTCATTAAAGTGAAATATCATTTCATCAAAGTGAAATATCATTTCATTAAAGTGAAATATCATTTCATTAAAGTGAAATATCATTTCATTAAAGTGAAATATCATTTCATTAAAGTGAAATATCATTTCATTAAAGTGAAATATCATTTCATTAAAGTGAAATATCATTTCATCAAAGTGAAATATCATTTCATTAAAGTGAAATATCATTTCATTAAAGTGAAATATCATTTCATCAAAGTGAAATATCATTTCATCAAAGTGAAATATCATTTCATCAAAGTGAAATATCATTTCATTAAAGTGAAATATCATTTCATCAAAGTGAAATATCATTTCATTAAAGTGAAATATCATTTCATCAAAGTGAAATATCATTTCATTAAAGTGAAATATCATTTCATTAAAGTGAAATATCATTTCATCAAAGTAAAATAGAATTTCATCAAAGTGAAATAACACTTCAGCAGAATAAAAATCGAATCAATTATATTTATTACGTGAAATTTATTAACATGATATTTATTTACATGAAAAACACACATTTATTTACATGAAATTAATTAACATGATATTTATTTACATGAAATTTATTTACATGAAAAACAAACATTTTCACACATTTATTTACATGGAATTTATTTACATGAAATTTATTCACATGAAATTTATTCACATGAAATTTATTTACTTGAAATTTATTTACATGAAATTTATTCACATGAAGTTTATTTACATGAAATTTATTTACATAAAAAAATGTATATAAAATTTGTTTACATGAAAAAAATTCACATAGAATTGTTACATAATTTTTCATTAATTTTTTTAGTAATTATTTTTGATACATTTTTCATATATTTTATTTATTATTATTTTACATATTTTTTCTTTTACTATTAATACCCCACTAAAATTAATGGGGTTGTACATAAGTAAACTTGACAAATATGTAAAATTAAATAAATCTAAAAAAAATATTATGTAGTTAATTGATGCAAAGAAGACTAAATGAAAATAAATTCATGTAAATAAATTTCATGTAAATAAATTTCATGCAAATAAATTTCATGTAAATAGATTTATGGTGACCGGTACATTCCACCTCGGTATTTTCCACCCGGTATATTGCATCTTAGGTATATTCCACCCCACTTCACGGGTTAGGTTTGTTTAGTTATTAATAATAGTCATTCATTAATATTATATGTAATGCTAGGTAACTCGCATTTTCACTGTTAATCACAAAAATTAAATTTTTCACTACACATGTAACAGAACAGCAGAAAGAACGGTTGTGTGAACGCATTTATCAGTTGAGGTATTTAGATTTTCAATCTCAAGCTGGTTTTTTAAACTATCACCAACACAACAGCGATATTAATTGTAAGATGATGTCATATAGTATTTATTGTTTACTTATTTCATTTTGAATTTTAACTTCTTGTGAAATTGGTGGTTTTTGACAGAAGGCTTTTTTTGCACAGGGTTTCAAGACTGGGAGATTATTGTCTTTTTTCACAATGAGAGATTCTGATCACGGTGAATTTGGTCTTAGAATCCAAAACAGCAACTTATAAGCAAAGAGCGAAAACATTGAATGGTTGTCTCTGCTAGTCGATTCTTTCCATACCTCATACAACCATTGTTGTGGGGGCACATGTGCAGTTTCATGGTAAAAAGGTATTAATATTAACTTTTTCAACACGTATACTTTGAAAAAAACTACCATATTTAGAATATTTGTAATTTTATTAGGGTAAATTTCAATTGACTTGGGCTACCTCTAAATATTGTCCAAATGTCTCAGGATATCGTCTGAGTTATTTTTTCATTGGTACGAATTATTTAACAAATGGCCATCAAAAAGTAAAATCTTTAGATTTTTATTGTCACCCAAATTAACATTGTCACAGGGGTGGAATATACCTGGGGTGTAATATACCGCGGTGGAATTTACAGGGGTGGAATATACCTAGAACCTAAAGTTATATGTGAATAAATTTCATGTAAATAAATTTATATGTGAATAAATTTCATGTAAATAAATTTATATGTGAATAAATTTCATGTAAATAAATTTCATGTAAATAAATATCATGTTAATAAATTTCATGTAAATAAATTTCACGTAATAAATTTAATTGACTGCGTATTGATTCGATTTTTATTCTGCTGAAATGATATTTCATTTGGAGGAAACGCTATTACATTTTGAGGAATTGATAGTTCATTTGGAGGAATTATTATTTTACTTTGATGAAATGTTTTTTCACTTTGATGAAATTCTATTTTACTTTGATGAAATGTTATTTCATTTGGAGGAACTTCAATTGGAAAAGGTATAGTAGTTTAATTAAAAGTAATGAATAAATAATAAGCCTACTATAGGAAATTAGTTACAAACAGAAATCTATCAGAACAGTGGTATATCTTTTTGACTGACCAAAGGAGAAGAGAAAAGAAAAAGGGAAAACTAACTAGAAGAAATGCCTCCTTTGGATTATCAATCCGCAATAATACACAAATTTCTCTCTAATTTTCGTTTTCAATATTTTAAGATCATCAATATTTTTCAGGTCTCGAGATAAGTTATTCCACTCTTTGACAGCATTATAAAAAACTGTCTCTGAGTTACAGTCTTCCTAACAGCAGGCAGCAGTATAGTTTGTCATCAGAGATAAACCTTGTAGAGTAGGGTGGGCCGAAAACAAAAATTTTTGATATTCAATTGTGGGGTGTAACAGAAATTTGTGAATAGGTAAAATATTATATAAAATGAAATTTCAGGTTATTTTTACAAGATTAAGAGGTCCCCCAACGCATTTGAAGTTTTCAAATTCATGTATTTATTGATAAATATGATATAATTTTCACAAATACATTTTTTAATCCATACTCTACTATCATTTACATATTCATTATATAAATAAGTTAATGCTTTCACTGTTATAATTCATTCATATGTAGTTTTCTTCTGATCAGTAATCTGAAGATGTTCTGAACGAACTTCTAGCCTCTAGGAGAGGTATCGAGTTACCGCGAAGCCAGTGCCTCAGGATTACCCTGAGTTAACATGTCGTGTGTGGCTGTGACACGCAACTCATTTAACCTCCCTGTGTTTGGAGTTGTTAGTGATTTCAATTCCAACCAATTACCGACTTATGCTTACATTATAAAGTCAATTCTGTTTAGAAAAAAAAAACAGTTGAAATTTGATACAGGGAAGGAATAAGAATATCTGCTACACATTGGCTGAACCTATTGCAAATATTTACGTGAGTGCATCCATTCTAAGTGTAACTGTGAAACAAATATCTGATAAATTTATCTCTTATCATGAGAAGTATTTAAATTTTATCAAACCTTATAAGAGCCGGTGCAATTTGGAGAGTTATAAACAGAAACTTAAAAAGTTCTTGGATCACTCTGAAATATTGTTTGACTTTTCCTCTTGTAAGTGCAATGATTTTGAATCGTGTATCTGTCCGAAGGAAAAGAAAATTCCCAAAATTGAACAGCAATTTCTGATTGACCAGCGTAATAACCATTTGATGATCATAGGTTCAGTTGATGGCAGTACCACAAAAAAATTAGAAAAAAGAGCCGCACGTTAAAGTGCTTCAGAAATGAGAGGCACTGAAATAAGTATCGAAACTTTGTATGCTGCTAGTGACTCCACTGTTGATACAGAATCCGAACTTGAAGAATTTATTCCATCAAAGACAACATTGAAAAAACTTAGAAATGAAGTCTTCTATGCAACAGATAAAGGTTGAAGCAGCTCCACGTTTTTAACACCAAAACAAGTGAAGAGTTTTCATATTTTTGCAACTGCATTTGACCGTGTCGGGATCTCTGATCGTGGTGCTTCGTTGCTTTCTTCCTCTTTGTTAGAGGATATTTCTGTTCCTGATGACACTAAAAATATATTTGACAAAAATAAAATCCGTAGTGAAAGAACTAAGAACCGGATGAACAAAAGAAAGTTTGAATCTGATATTACTAGCATTTATTTTTATGGCAAGAGAGACATCACATTGACAGATGAAAAGAGAGGTAACAAAAATTACTGGAAGAAAGTCACTGAGGAACACATATCCGTTATTGCTGAACCAGATTCCCAATATGTAAGACACTTCACTCCAGATTACGGAAGTTCACAAAGTACCAATCGAGGCATCTTGCAATTCTGTCTGATGAAGTCCCTTCCTCTCGAATCATTGGTTGCTATTGGGTGCGATGGAACTAATGTAAATAAAGGATTGAAAGGTGGAATAATCAAATTGATCGAGCAATCTATGAAGAAACCCCCCTTGGTTCGTCTGTATGCTGCATGGTAATGA
The DNA here is from genome assembly GCA_947561585.1 of Caprella mutica. Classification (NCBI taxonomy): domain Eukaryota; kingdom Metazoa; phylum Arthropoda; class Malacostraca; order Amphipoda; family Caprellidae; genus Caprella; species Caprella mutica. The sequence goes on from CANNZV010004930.1 coordinate 18,509, forward strand.
ACTTCCACTCAGACATTTATTCACCTTTATACCTAGATGGTAAAACAAGTGGTCCACGGTGCTTCACAGGAGTTATAGGTAAGAGTTTACAAAATTGTGAGACAAAACCTATTGTAAAATTCACTGTGACAACTCTAAGTACTGATCAAAAATTTCTCTATGAAATTCATCAAGCTATAAGTGTCGGTGAAGTTTCACAAGACTTGTCATCGCGTTCACCAGGAGGATTGAATCATGCCAGATGGATAACAACTGCAAATAGGATTCTTAGGTTGTATGTTTCAATTAAATATCCGAGTCAAGATCTGATCACATTGACTCGATTTGTCATGGAAGTGTATTCACCAATGTGGTTTGCCATTACAGTAAATCCTTTCGTTCAGAGTGGCCCTAAGCACATATTCCAGAGCATTCTATTGATCAAAACACAATGTAAAAGTACCCAAAGAATTGTGATGCCTGTTGTCAAAAGGAATGCTTACTTTGCTCATTCAGAGAATATTCTACTTGCAATGTTGATACCAGGTCTGATATAGTGCGGGTATTCAAGTTGCCTGAAATAAATTGGGAGTGCACAAATTACATAACTTTAATCAATTGGAGAAGTGAAGTAACAGAGCCTCCTCTAACTAAGCATTTCACAGATGAAGAAATTGAAAATCACATTGTAAATAAGGAGCTGTTCCAATGTCCAAAATATCCACTTCACACACAAGCAGTAGAACGCACCATAAAGCTGATAAAGCCAAGAAGCAAGAGATGGTTTAATACTAATTAAAATAGCATCAAGGCAACGTGTTAGTAAATTCGACTCAAAAAAAGACTTTATGTAACTGATCTTCACTTGTAATTATCCTTTCTTATAGTCAAATATAGCTCAATATATTTTTTTATTTGTAGTAAATGCCACTGAATTAAAAGGAAATGTAATTTTGTAACAGCAATGGATAACATTTTTATCAATCATTTTTGTTTACTTGAACACTTTTGTATTGTATTCGTTAAAGGATGAAGATTTTGTTGTTTTTTCTCATTTAGTTAAACGTTGTTGTGTCCGTGATGGAAAGAATTTTTTGCTGTGAATTATTATTTTCTAAATATTTTATGAATAAATTTCTTTAAAACTATCTATCTTTAATTCAACCTATGTTTACAGAATCAAAACATGCCATTGATTATGTGAAAAGTCTGAGGTTTTTCAGTAGAATAAATTATTATTGGATCCTGATAAAATTAATACGTATATTGAATATGTTAATGGAACTTCTTTTTTGAAAAATGATATTTCTATATATAATGAATAATATTTTGTTCTACAAATTAATTCCTTGGTAAGAAAAATGCTGATCAGACAAGCCTAATTCGTGTTTAATCTCACAGATGAATCATTTTATACGTAAAATCAAATAATTTATTTTCAGAATCAAGTTGTGGGACCTCTTATCCAATTCTAAGCGATCTGGAAATTTACACACGATCTCTGAATTAACATATGAAACGAATTAAATATCCCCGTTCATAAGTCATTTTGAAAATTTTGAGAAAATTTTAAATATATGAGAAATAAATGATAAATTTATTAATTCCATATTTCTGTTGCTTTGGGGGACCTATTAAATTTCTTTAATTGGTCTAATATTGTAAACACGTTATTTTTATACCAATACACAACTTTTCTGAGTACCCCGTAGTTGAAATTCGAAAAAGTTGGTCAAACCCCCCTAAAACGGCCCACCCTATTGTAGAGTGAGAATGGGAAGGAAAAAGTTCATTGATTTTAATATGAAAATAGGGACTGAAATTACTGGATTAATGATATTTATGAAATTGCCATATAATGTTATACTATACTACTTTTCAAATGAGGGAGGTTGTCGTATATGAGGTGGTAAATGAGTAAGTAGTGTTAGTACTCTATTTTGAATCGTGACCGGACAATTGCCACCCCCGGACAATTGTCACCAATTATTAATTATGAGGCCTCTTAACTTTGAAAATGGTGATAAAATATGTATATCATTTTTGTACGATTAATTATTATTAATTGTATACATTTTAAGATAATTACATCACGGCATAGTGACTCCAAATTATTCCCAGTTATAGACACGCTGGTATCGTCTGCAAAGTGTGCAAATTGAAGTTTGTTGGATGCATCGTGCATATCATTTACGTAAAGTGAGAACAAATAAGGAGAACTTACAGAACCCTGTGGTAGACCAATATTCAATGTCTTAACTTCCGACTTTACACCTCCCACATCCACATGGGTGTAGGTCATGAGGCCCTCCCGGTCAAGAGTCCCTCCGTCATGAAATTAGCATAATGCGGAGACTCTTCTCTTTGATAGTGCATGCTACTTAACAAACTAGGTAAAAACTATTGCTTACGTTAAGAATAACGTGCTTTCAATGCTATCTTTATTTTTGCAGTTCAACCATCCCTACTCCATTCAAAACTAACAGTTGAAATAGTAAATAATTCTAATTTTGCTCAATTCACCTCCTATAAGAATAATATTCATGCTAAATAACCTAATAACTGATAATAATAATAACTGTCGAAGGAACAGCAACGTTTGTTGATAATAATACAGGGTTATAATCCCAATCTAATAGCATGTCTCACGAGTCAAATAGTTAGCATATGTCTATTGTTTTCAGTCTTGATGATTTCTCTAATATTCTACTTCTGGTCTTTAAGTTAACTTACATAGGATTAATTAGTTTGACTCAGAAAGACAATGAAATAGCATGTTTCCTGAGCTGTTCGAGTCATAAATATATTCGTTATTACAGATACATTCTTTTCCAGACTTACGGTTAGTAAGGTATCAAAATTTGTTGGAGAGGAATTGATGTGTTCATTCATTTACTGCCTTCAATTTGTTTTTATGTTCAACAGCTCACTTCACCTACTTGTAATTACATTTGTACCAGATAAATACATTGCGTTTAACGTAACAGGGGAAATTGTTTGGCTTGTTTTAATTCAATATTTATCAGCTCTAAATACACTTATTGGTTTACGTAGTTCGTTTACATTCCTTACTGTCGTATCTAGGAGCGAGTCTCAATGATTTTGATATATTTTCGATTACGCTGATTACAACGTCTCATTACGTTGAAGTCTCCTTATTTCACAGAGACTTCAGCAAGTGTATGACTGATCATTCCCCATTTACCCCAAGCATCCCGATGAGGGGGAAGGGGCAGTAATCTTTCCTAAATGGGGAGAAGGGGGCAGTACTCCTTCCTAAATGGGGGAAGGAGGCAGTACTCCTTCCTAAATGGGGGAAGATGGCAGGACTCCTTCCTAAATGGGGGAACGGGGCAGCACTCTTTCCTAAATGGAGGAAGGGGGCACTTATTTTTACCCAAACCTGGATTTCACCCAAAGTAGAATCAGGACACCCAAAGTAACAAATGTCACCGAGAGTCGTAGGAGCATGTCACCCAGAGTTGTAATCTAGATATATGTACTTATTTTTAGCCAAACCTGGAGAGGACATTTAACAAACATTATGATTATAGCTATTACAAACAGCATTTTATTAACAAACATTCTATTCTCTATAATAGAAGCATAATTTATTTAACTCAAAAATTAGGTAACAGCTTAAAGACTTTGTTGGATGTTTTTCATTTATTTATTGTAATTCTCCATTCATTTCTTCATCATCGGCTAGAGTTCTAAAATCTGGAGAATTCAACTCTACCTGAATAGTGATTCTAAGCCTTCAGTTAGGAACATAGTTACACTTGAACTCATTTATATGTAATACATAAAATACTTTGGGTGTTAGGACAATTGCCATTATTAGAGTGTGATTATTATTAGAGTTGTGACAATATGCTTCTTGAGTCATAGATGTTAGGAAGAGAAGAAATTGAATGGCGTCGAATTCTATATACCGGTGGTTTAAAACGATTCAATAGTGTTTAATCATCTCCGTATAAAATATTTTCTCCGTATCTATGAATATGAAAGCATATTGTTACAACCCTATTTATTATTATCCGGATTCTTCACTTCTAAATTTTCTTAATTAAGAAGTAGCAATGTAAATACCTATTGCATGTCAATTATAAATTAATAATATATATAGAGCTTTACTGGGTGAGATAATAAAGACTCTTAATAACAGTTGATCAAGAATTAATAATGTTGCAAATTAATAACATTAATTAAACATACTTTTACAGTAAAATACTAATAACAGGTGTCATAGAATATAACCGGTCACTAGAACGGAAAAAAGAGTTTGGAAATTCATAATGAAAAATGTAAAATGAATTTAAAAAATTAAAATATGTACATAATTTGAGCGACTGATTTCAAATACTGTAGCTTGCCATACATTAAATTACAAATACTTGCTTAATAATGATAGTGGTGATAAAGGTAAAAATATTCAATTTATAAAGGAAATTACCAACTGTATAATAGAAATAAAGTACATAAAAAACAATATGTAATTTATTGTATCACCAATTGGAATAATTAATTTTATAAAATAACAATAAATGATGAATGAATAAATTTGAGTGTTAAAATGTAAATAATTAACATCAAGGTTAATAATGGTTAGTTAGTTATATATCTCTGTAATAACATTATCTGTACTAACTAATTACATGCTATTCATGGAACAATCTCAAGGTATAGAAATAACTGGGTATGATATTTTACCACGTGATGTAGGTTAGGATTATACGAAACAAAAGCTTCTATATCATAAAATACACCCTCCACTATATTATCTAATTGAAATTAAAAGAACACTAATTCGCTTTGTCTTCCTTGGTTAGTTGCATGAGTGTCATTTAGGGTGCGTAGAAGCACCGAAATGAGTGTCATTTAGGGTGCGTAGAAGCACCGAAACAAATGTTTATGTTAATGAACTGTTTGCACCATTTTAAATGCTCAATGAGGTTATATATTGCCTAAGAACACTTGGTTGAACACCGGAACCGACCAAAATGAACCAAAAATTACCGGAACGGACCGAAACGGAGTCATATATGGATGCTAGAATACTGTTTGCATCATTTTGAATGCTCATGGAGGTTATTAAAGAATGAATATTTGCATTAACATATAAAGAGCTTAATAAAGAAAAACGTACTTATTACACAAGGACAAACTTACTTATTACATAAGTAAAAACGTACGTAACTATTAAGTACAAACGTTTCAGAAAAATATATAATATTCCTTATAAGTTATGCATTCCTGAATAAATATTCTCATTCTCAAGTACAAACGTTTCGGTGTTTCTACGCACCGGCATCAGTTATGTGTGTATGGCCTTGAACCATGGTATAAAAATGCATGTGAGGGAAGAATCTTGTTAGTTCTCTGTGTGCGTTCATAGATGTAGGAGTGCTAGTGTGGTTGTTCCCTGTTTCTTCCTGACGGCCTCGGTTGCCGTCAATATCAAGCTTAACCCAGATAATTACATCATGTTAAGTAACTTAATTAGTTCACTAGAGGTAAGTTCACCTGTTTAAAGCATTTTCCATTTTAGTTTCTTAATAAACGTTAACCACATTTCCAAAATTAGTGCAATTTATCGGTAGCATTTTACTTGTGAAATAACAGACGTAATAGTAAGTTAATAATTACTATAGAGACTTTTTAGTCTCAACGGTCAAGTGTATATCGGGTAAGATCCAAGTTATTGGACATCTCAACATTTTCGATCAGGTGAAAAAAGATAAAACTATCAGTTATTATTCAAGTTTTATTCAAATGGTATCCATGATATTTGCAGGTATCCTGGATACCAATTAGAATAACAGTTAAAATTACGCACCGTTTTCTTACATGACCGGATATGTGTAACTGTTCGGTAACTCGGAACTTGCCCATAGAGAGCAAGTAACGTGTGTCTCTGTGTGTACCTATTGATATTGTCTGTATGATACAAACACGTGTATACCTAATTGTGGTACACATTGTCATTATTTAATTCGCGTTTGAAATATTGACAGCGGTATACATTTATACCATCTTGTTTATTAGTAATACATATAGTGGTACTAATGTGTACCAATACGTAGACAACATGTTAAGTAGTCTACCATTACAAAGGAGGTAGGGTTAGACTACACACAGAGTACACTCGATACAGTCACTGCACCAGTGTACAGTCACTGTACCAGAGTACACTCACTGCACCAGAGTACACTCACTGCACCAGTGTACAGTCACTGTACCAGAGTACACTCACTGCACCAGTGTACAGTCACTGCACCAGTGTACAGTCACTGCACCAGTGTACAGTCAATATACCAGTGTACAGTCACATCACCAGTGTACAGTCACATCACCAGTGTACAGTCACATCACCAGTGTACAGTCACTGTACCAGAGTACAGTCACTGTACCAGTGTACAGTCACTGTACCAGTGTACAGTCACTGTACCAGTGTACAGTCACTGTACCAGTGTACAGTCACTGTACCAGTGTACAGTCACTGTACCAGAGTACAGTCACTGTACCAGTGTACAGTCACTGTACCAGTGTACAGTCACTGTACCAGTGTACAGTCACTGTACCAGTGTACAGTCACTGTACCAGTGTACAGTCACTGTACCAGTGTACAGTCACATCACCAGTGTACAGTCACATCACCAGTGTACAGTCACTGTACCAGAGTACAGTCACTGTACCAGTGTACAGTCACTGTACCAGTGTACAGTCACTGTACCAGTGTACAGTCACTGTACCAGTGTACAGTCACTGTATCAGTGTACAGTCACATCACCAGTGTACAGTCACATCACCAGTGTACAGTCACATCACCAGTGTACAGTCACTGCACCAGTGTACAGTCACTGCACCAGTGTACAGTCACTGCACCAGTGTACAGTCACTGCACCAGTGTACAGTCACATCACCAGTGTACAGTCACTGCACCAGAGTACAGTCACATCACCAGTGTACAGTCACTGCACCAGAGTACAGTCACATCCCAACTTCATATGTATGCGGATAGACCGCGTCGCAACTTACACACGTATACATATGGTGAGTTTGTGAAAAATTACCGCACTAATGATTTGCCTATCTTACAAATTAATCGCCGTGTACCCTGACCAACTACAAACTATCTTTCTCCACATCATGTTTATAATGTCTTACAGTCTTATTAAATATAACATTGTTAGAGTTCTAAATAGTGCATTATTTATTATAAGGTATAAGAGCTAATAATAAATGAAATAGCAGATTAAACACACATAGATGTCACTACTATACACAGACCTCCATTATAACCCTGCATTTGTATTGATCTGTGTTTGCAATATGTTAATTTCATCCAATTTTATTTCAATTCATTTTTTTATTTCATTCAATTTTATTGTGGCACTAATAATTTTAGTGCCACATGTTGCGTGCCGTACAATTATTGGCATATCTTATATACAATTAAATGGTGATCATTATAATTAAAGGTGGTCGATTATAGTTTCAAAATCTAAATATCAATTCAATCTGTGTATTAGTTAAACACCCAGAGACATACAATCACATGGAATGTCTTATATGACCTACAGAATACACAAACACACATGGTGAACTATTTGAGACTATCCTCATGAAGTACATGGTGAACTATATGAGACTATCCTCATGAAGTACATGGTGAACTATATGAGACTATCCTCATGAAGTACATGGTGAACTATATGAGACTATCCTCATGAAGTACATGGTGAACTATTTGAGACTATCCTCATGAAGTACATGGTGAACTATATGAGACTATCCTCATGAAGTACATGGTGAACTATTTGAGACTATCCTCATGAAGTACATGGTGAACTATTTGAGACTATCCTCATGAAGTACATGGTGAACTATATGAGACTATCCTCATGAAGTACATGGTGAACTATTTGAGACTATCCTCATGAAGTACATGGTGAACTATATGAGACTATCCTCATGAAGTACATGGTGAACTATTTGAGACTATCCTCATGAAGTACATGGTGAACTATTTGAGACTATCCTCATGAAGTACATGGTGAACTATATGAGACTATCCTCATGAAGTACATGGTGAACTATATGAGACTATCCTCATGAAGTACATGGTGAACTATTTGAGACTATCCTCATGAAGTACATGGTGAACTATTTGAGACTATCCTCATGAAGTACATGGTGAACTATATGAGACTATCCTCATGAAGTACATGGTGAACTATATGAGACTATCCTCATGAAGTACATGGTGAACTATTTGAGACTATCCTCATGAAGTACATGGTGAACTATATGAGACTATCCTCATGAAGTACATGGTGAACTATTTGAGACTATCCTCATGAAGTACATGGTGAACTATTTGAGACTATCCTCATGAAGTACATGGTGAACTATATGAGACTATCCTCATGAAGTACATGGTGAACTATTTGAGACTATCCTCATGAAGTACATGGTGAACTATATGAGACTATCCTCATGAAGTACATGGTGAACTATTTGAGACTATCCTCATGAAGTACATGGTGAACTATTTGAGACTATCCTCATGAAGTACATGGTGAACTATATGAGACTATCCTCATGAAGTACATGGTGAACTATATGAGACTATCCTCATGAAGTACATGGTGAACTATTTGAGACTATCCTCATGAAGTACATGGTGAACTATTTGAGACTATCCTCATGAAGTACATGGTGAACTATATGAGACTATCCTCATGAAGTACATGGTGAACTATATGAGACTATCCTCATGAAGTACATGGTGAACTATTTGAGACTATCCTCATGAAGTACATGGTGAACTATATGAGACTATCCTCATGAAGTACATGGTGAACTATATGAGACTATCCTCATGAAGTACATGGTGAACTATATGAGACTATCCTCATGAAGTACATGGTGAACTATTTGAGACTATCCTCATGAAGTACATGGTGAACTATATGAGACTATCCTCATGAAGTACATGGTGAACTATTTGAGACTATCCTCATGAAGTACATGGTGAACTATATGAGACTATCCTCATGAAGTACATGGTGAACTATATGAGACTATCCTCATGAAGTACATGGTGAACTATATGAGACTATCCTCATGAAGTACATGGTGAACAATATGAGACTATCCTCATGAAGTACATGGTGAACTATATGAGACTATCCTCATGAAGTACATGGTGAACTATATGAGACTATCCTCATGAAGTACATGGTGAACTATATGAGACTATCCTCATGAAGTACATGGTGAACTATATGAGACTATCCTCATGAAGTACATGGTGAACTATTTGAGACTATCCTCATGAAGTACATGGTGAACTATATGAGACTATCCTCATGAAGTACATGGTGAACTATTTGAGACTATCCTCATGAAGTACATGGTGAACTATATGAGACTATCCTCATGAAGTACATGGTGAACTATTTGAGACTATCCTCATGAAGTACATGGTGAACTATTTGAAACTATCCTCATGAAGTACATGGTGAACTATAAGAGACTATCCTCATGAAGTACATGGTGAACTATTTGAGACTATCCTCATGAAGTACATGGTGAACTATTTAAGACTATCCTCATGAAGTACATGGTGAACTATTTGAGACTATCCTCATGAAGTACATGGTGAACTATATGAGACTATCCTCATGAAGTACATGGCGAACTATTTGAGACTATCCTCATGAAGTACATGGTGAACTATTTGAGACTATCCTCATGAAGTACATGGTGAACTATATGAGACTATCCTCATGAAGTACATGGTGAACTATTTGAGACTATCCTCATGAAGTACATGGTGAACTATTTCAGCAAAGCTTTTCAATTATTTGAATCTTAAGAAGAAACTTCTGTTTCCGGTCATGAAGTTCCTTGAAACCCATTGCTCTCCCACTTGCAACTAAATCAAGTTCAACATCTGAGGGTGGTGTCCACTCTCTCTAGTTCCTTAAAACCCATTGCTCTCCCACTTGCAACTAAATCAAGTTCAACATCTGATGGTGGTGTCCACTCTCTCTAGTTCCTTAAAAACCCATTGCTCTCCCACTTGCACCTAAATCAAGTTCAACATCTGATGGTGGTGTCCACTCTCTCTAGTTCCTTAAAAACCCATTGCTCTCCCACTTGCACCTAAATCAAGTTCAACATCTGAGGGTGGTGTCCACTCTCTCTAGTTCCTTAAAACCCATTGCTCTCCCACTTGCAACTAAATCAAGTTCAACATCTGACGGTGGTGTCCACTCTCTCTAGTTCCTTAAAACCCATTGCTCTCCCACTTGCAACTAAATCAAGTTCAACATCTGATGGTGGTGTCCACTCTCTCTAGTTCCTTAAAAACCCATTGCTCTCCCACTTGCAACTAAATCAAGTTCAACATCTGATGGTGGTGTCCACTCTCTCTAGTTCCTTAAAAACCCATTGCTCTCCCACTTGCAACTAAATCAAGTTCAACATCTGATGGTGGTGTCCACTCTCTCTAGTTCCTTAAAAACCCATTGCTCTCCCACTTGCACCTAAATCAAGTTCAACATCTGAGGGTGGTGTCCACTCTCTCTAGTTCCTTAAAACCCATTGCTCTCCCACTTGCAACTAAATCAAGTTCAACATCTGATGGTGGTGTCCACTCTCTCTAGTTCCTTAAAAACCCATTGCTCTCCCACTTGCAACTAAATCAAGTTCAACATCTGATGGTGGTGTCCACTCTCTCTAGTTCCTTAAAAACCCATTGCTCTCCCACTTGCAACTAAATCAAGTTCAACATCTGATGGTGGTGTCCACTCTCTCTAGTTCCTTAAAAACCCATTGCTCTCCCACTTGCACCTAAATCAAGTTCAACATCTGAGGGTGGTGTCCACTCTCTCTAGTTCCTTAAAACCCATTGCTCTCCCACTTGCAACTAAATCAAGTTCAACATCTGATGGTGGTGTCCACTCTCTCTAGTTCCTTGAAACCCATTGCTCTCCCACTTGCAACTAAATCAAGTTCAACATCTGACGGTGGTGTCCACTCTCTCTAGTTCCTTAAAACCCATTGCTCTCCCACTTGCACCTAAATCAAGTTCAACATCTGATGGTGGTGTCCACTCTCTCTAGTTCCTTGAAACCCATTGCTCTCCCACTTGCACCTAAATCAAGTTCAACATCTGATGGTGGTGTCCACTCTCTCTAGTTCCTTAAAACCCATTGCTCTCCCACTTGCACCTAAATCAAGTTCAACATCTGATGGTGGTGTCCACTCTCTCTAGTTCCTTAAAACCCATTGCTCTCCCACTTGCACCTAAATCAAGTTCAACATCTGATGGTGGTGTCCACTCTCTCTAGTTCCTTGAAACCCATTGCTCTCCCACTTGCACCTAAATCAAGTTCAACATCTGATGGTGGTGTCCACTCTCTCTAGTTCCTTAAAACCCATTGCTCTCCCACTTGCAACTAAATCAAGTTCAACATCTGACGGTGGTGTCCACTCTCTCTAGTTCCTGCTCTCCCACTTGCAACTAAATCAAGTTCAACATCTGACGGTGGTGTCCACTCTCTCTAGTTCCTTAAAACCCATTGCTCTCCCACTTGCAACTAAATCAAGTTCAACATCTGACGGTGGTGTCCACTCTCTCTAGTTCCTTAAAAACCCATTGCTCTCCCACTTGCAACTAAATCAAGTTCAACATCTGATGGTGGTGTCCACTCTCTCTAGTTCCTTAAAACCCATTGCTCTCCCACTTGCAACTAAATCAAGTTCAACATCTGACGGTGGTGTCCACTCTCTCTAGTTCCTTAAAAACCCATTGCTCACCAACTTGCAATGGCTGCAAGGTCTCCTGCTATTGCTCAGTCCCAAAATCCCCCATAAAGATTATTACCCTTCAATAAGAAAAAGTATGCATGAAAACTGGCAAAATGAGTGGACACAAGCCCCCATGACAAACAAACTGAGATCATTTAGAGATACCACAGAAGAATGGCCATCCTCACATCAGAAAGTGAGAAAGAACGAAGTAATGCTAGCACGTCTTCGCATTGGGCATACTCGTCTCACTCACGGATACCTAATGAGAGGTGAACAGTTCCCTCCATACTGTAACAGCTGCATTGTGCCACTTACAATCAGCCATCTTCTAATAGAGTGCCCTGACTACCAAGATGAACGACTTCGGTAACGGAGCCACCTTAAGCAGTGTGCTTGGAGAGCCTCCACAAGTGCGTTATAACATAGATGATCTGTTAAATTACTTAACAGATATTAATATTATAAATGAAATCTGATAAAATGAATGCAATTATTATATAAGTTGCTAATATAAATATTCCTGTAAAATATCTTTGTAAATATTATTCTTATAAATCTAACTTCTTTTATAATGTAAATACTAATATATAATACACAAAACCTTAGTACATTATATAACTGACGAGATAGTAATGTATAACTAAATTTTAGTTTTTGCCTCTGTTAACTTTGTTACTAATCTATAGTTTATTATTGTTATTTGATATTAATGTTTTTCTATAGATATTATTATTCAATACATATTATTAACTTTTAAGTTATTATTTTTAATTATTAATTACTTAATTTTTACTTTTGTTAAATAAGTTACTGTTATAACTAAGATACTTTTATTTAATAGTTAACTTTTAGAATTTTAGATATTTTCGGAGTGATATGATCTGAAAAGGTCGAAAGCTCTACGTTAAAACGCAATTTTACTTACTTAATTACTTATAGAATAGTGTAATGCACAGTCTATAAACTGTACATTGCACTCATTTTTCCCCATGCTTGCACTGACCACACTGTGCCAATTAATCACTGTGTGAGTGTGACATCGTCAGATAGAGCAGCTTAACTGATACCGTAGTTGGAGTTTCGTAAAACTCGATACATGATATTCGCGCCATTGCTATAAATATGTTTCTGTGTTTGTCTGTAACTTGAAACAAATGAATATAAAATATAGAATAAATATCTGATCGATTAGGTCTTTAGAAGATGGTACACAATAAGGCACTATTCAGAGCGCCGGTTAACATCCTATTAGAGGAATAGGATTGTTATACAGGCTGTCCGCAAGAAAGTAGTCGATACTGGAAAATAACAGAAATGTGATTTCTGAAATTAGCATAATGCGGAGACTCTTCTCTTTGATAGTACATGCTACTTAACAAACTAGGTAAAAACTATTGCTTACGTTAAGAATAACGTGCTTTCAATGCTATCTTTATTTTTGCAGTTCAACCATCCCTACTCCATTCAAAACTAACAGTTGAAATAGTAAATAATTCTAATTTTGTTCAATTCACCTCCTATAAGAATAATATTCATGCTAAATAACCTAATAACTGATAATAATAATAACTGTCGAAGGAACAGCAACGTTTGTTGATAATAATACAGGGTTATAATCCCAATCTAATAGCATGTCTCACGAGTCAAATAGTTAGCATATGTCTATTGTTTTCAGTCTTGATGATTTCTCTAATATTCTACTTCTGGTCTTTAAGTTAACTTACATAGGATTAATTAGTTCGACTCAGAAAGACAATGAAATAGCATGTTTCCTGAGCTGTTCGAGTCATAAATATATTCGTTATTACAGATACATTCTTTTCCAGACTTACGGTTAGTAAAGAATCCAAATTAGTTGGAGAGGAATTGATGTGTTCATTCATTTACTATCTTCAATTTGTTTTTATGTTCAACAGCTCACTTCACCTACTTGTAATTACATTTGTACCAGATAAATACATTGCGTTTAACGTAACAGGGAAAATTGTTTGGCTTGTTTTAATTCAATATTTATCAGCTTCAAATACACTTATTGGTTTACGTAGTTCGTTTACATTCCTTACTGTCGTATCTAGGAGCGAGTCTCAATGATTTTGATATATTTTCGATTACGCTGATTACAACGTCTCATTACGTTGAAGTCTCCTTATTTCACAGAGACTTCAGCAAGTGTATGACTGATCATTCCCCATTTACCCCAAGCATCCCGATGAGGGGGAAGGGGCAGTAATCTTTCCTAAATGGGGAGAAGGGGGCAGTACTCCTTCCTAAATGGGGGAAGGGGGCAGTACTCCTTCCTAAATGGGGGGAAGGGGACAGTACCTATTCCTAAATGGGGGGAGGTGGCAGTACCTCTTCCTAAATGGGGGAAGGGGGCAGTACTCCTTCCTAAATGGGGGAAGATGGCAGGACTCCTTCCTAAATGGGGGAACGGGGCAGCACTCTTTCCTAAATGGAGGAAGGGGGCACTTATTTTTACCCAAACCTGGATTTCACCCAAAGTAGAATCAGGACACCCAAAGTAACAAATGTCACCGAGAGTCGTAGGAGCATGTCACCCAGAGTTGTAATCTAGATATATGTACTTATTTTTAGCCAAACCTGGAGAGGACATTTAACAAACATTATGATTATAGCTATTACAAACAGCATTTTATTAACAAACATTCTATTTTCTATAATAGAAGCATAATTTATTTAACTCAAAAATGAGGTAACAGCTTAAAGACTTTGTTGAATGCTTTCCATTTAATTATTGTAATTCTCCATTAATTTCTTCATCATCGGCTAGAGTTCTAAAATCTGGAGAATTCAACTCTACCTGAATAGTGATTCTAAGCCTACAGTTAGGAACATAGTTACACTTGAACTCATTTATATGTAATACATAAAATACTTTGGGTGCTAGGACAATTGCCATTATTAGAGTGTGATTATTATGTAGAATTCTTGTATCACCTTCGTTCTTGTTATTGATGGGTGGTTTTTCGTTTTTGATGAATAATGCTTCTGCAAGTTGTAGCTCGGATTTGTTGGTGGATCTATGGAGGATGCTCATAAGTGGGA
>CANNZV010004931.1:0-33377 GCA_947561585.1 Caprella mutica
GGGGATATGATACGGTGCCTAGCCCCTTGTCCTGGGGAAGAGGGGGGGGAATGGAAGGGGAAGAGGGAAAGGAAGGGGAAAAGGGGGAGAAAAGAAGAGGAGGAGAGAAAGGAAGGGGAGGATAGAAAGGAAGAAGAAGGGGTATTCTACTGTAAAAGGAAAGAAAACACGAGACTTAATAAGATAAATTTCAATAGTAGAATATTGTGAAACTTTAATTTAATTTTTTTAAATTCATTCTAATAATAAATAGTTAAAATTTTGATACTGCAAAATGAAATTAAACCGAATTAATTAAATATATGTATCTCCACACTATTTCTGTTCTCATTCGCTTCACAAACACAACTATAATATACAAATGTAGAAATGACTATTATCAACAAAGTTTATTTTATTAGCAAATATATGCTCTACACATTCATAATTTATAATAGCGAGGTAAAGCTAATAATGGCGAGGTAAAGCTAATAATAGCGAGGTAAAGCAAATAATGGCGAGGTAAAGCTAATAATAGCGAGGTAAAGCAAATAATGGCGAGGTAAAGGAATAATTAATAGCGAGGTAAAGGAATAATAGCGAGGTAAAGGAATAATAGCGAGGTAAAGGAACAATAGCGAGGTAAAGGAATAATAGCGAGGTAAAGGAATAATAGCGAGGTACATTGCTATTATAGCAAACAAAAAACTGTCTTTGCTTTCTTAACTTCAAACCACTTATTCTAAATAATAAATGTTATAAATGTAGTTATTGAATTAGAATGATTGTTTTTTTTTAAAGTTTAATGTTAACATTAATTATAGCAGATTAGGGAAGTTACAAATTATCGGTCAGTTCCACTTCTTCGGTCATATAAGGAAAAATGATATAACAATAATTATTACAATTATTAATTATTAAACCGTTTTTTCTTATATACGACCGAAGATGTGGAACTGACCGATAATTCGTAACTTACTCTAATCTGAAGTTCATCTGCTTAGTGATTTTAAAAATTATCTTAGGTTTTATTTGTTTACTGTGTAGACAATTAATTGTGCTTCTGTCATACCATGGTGGTTTAGAAAGAGTTTCTCTTTATTGTCGTACAGTCCCTTGTGTCTCTTAGAAATGTTTGACATTAGTTTATCCATGCCTCATTTAGGTACTCTGACGTGCACATCTGACAGACCCGACCAAATTGGAGTGATAATTAAATATGACAGTGCCAGAGGGGGAAAATGATAACCAGTTGCCAGCGCTACGCGTGACGTCATACTTTGCGCGCCAAACGGAGAGTAGGATCCTATTATCACGAACTGTGATTGGTTCTTCGACGTCAAGGTATTGAAATACTGTACTGTAATTGGTGGAAGGGTTTTAGGGGTTGATTTAATTGGTTTGATGTTGTAGAGTGGCCTTTTTGACGGGTTATAAACATCTGGTAGGAGAGTAGCCGTCATATTAGAGCTAAGGGAGCGATAAAAAGGAAATGCTGAGGTATTTTCTCTACTAGTTTTTGCACATGTAAGATGCATGACGTATTCCCAATCAAAAAACTGACGCACTAATAAATCTCTACTAATTACTCTCCTGTATTTAGTTTTTCATACTAGGTGTTTACAATATATTTGTTTTAATATTTAATTTGAGATGGTTTATTGATACATACTGGTAATATTTAAAAAAAATATTTAATTATTCAATTAGAATTGCTAGTTATTTTAATATATATAATTAATCGAAAATTTAAATAGCAATATTATGTGCTGTATAGTGAATATATGTATAGACTGTGTAGAGTCCTCAGTAATGAAGTAGCCTCTATAGTTAACACATTTTCTTTAGCTTGCCATAGATGGCCTTGATCATGGCAGATTAAATAAAGTTTGTTCACTATAGAGGCTACTTCATTACCCAAGACTCCGATTCACTATAGAGGATTTAATTATAGGTTTCATTCATTTTAAGACTTTGAAAATAATCTCAAAAGGAGACACGGTGGGAACATAGAAGATTATCCCCTCCCAATCTCCGATAACTCCACCATAATCACCCTAATGGTATCGAAACCTTATTGTGACACATTTAAGTATCATTATAGATACAAATCTGAGTTCATTAATTATCATTACTGTAGGAAATAACCAATCAAAGAGTGTGGTTAAATAAATACCTATTATGTCTCTAATTTACCGAGTGGAAATGAGACTGAGAGATGCATCTGAGAACTTATGGTGGGGCCATCGAAGATTATCGATCAACCCTCCATCTCAATCTTATATGGCCCAACCATAAATTTAATATGAGAAGTTATGGTGGGGCCATCGAAGATTAAGAGGGGAAATTATGGTGGGGCCATAGAAGATTAGGAGGGGTTTCATCATAATCTTCTATGACCCCACCATAACTTTTTTCTCTGGGTATATGCATATTTCAAATATATCAATAAATTAATAAATATACGTGGTTTAATTATTATTAATGCGTAAAATAATTTTTATTATTAAATATGAATACAGAGGTCAATTTAAAATATAAGCATTACTATATTAGAAATAGCTAATTCCTTTTGCCTTTTAAAACTATTTTATCATTTTCTTATCATTTTGATAATCTTATTGGAAAACATTTAATTTTCGCATCAATCTGATATTAGATTTTACTTCTATGTCTCATACGACATCAGATTGTTCATGATAATATCTAAGTGCTATATATACAAGTACCTAGTATTGAACATTGAACATAAAATGTTAACATATGTATATTTGTATTCTTATTTTTAACTTTCAATTTAGTTTTAGTGCTGACTATTTTACATGTAATTTGTTTATTTGATTACATATAAATGTTTCTATATAGGTATTCTAATTTCAAAATAATCCTCTACCCTTAAATTTGAAAATTACATTTAATCATTGACATTGAAATTTTTATCATCTATAATTGAATCTTTTTCAATTACATTAATAGCTTTTACATACAATTTTAATCATTTATATTGAAATTTTACCGTTTACATTCAATTTTTATCATTTATATCAAATTTATCATTGACATATATATAATTTACACCCAAATTCAATATTTAATGTTTAATCTTATTTAATCTTATCATCACAGTTTCCTGATTATCATTTTTCACATTTTGTACCGTTCAAATAAAATCTACGTTTCAAATAAAAAAAAGGTCTAAAATATGAAACCACTATAATTCTTCCGTTCTTTATTTAATTAACTTTCTAAAAGATAATAAATATATTAAATTACTCACTGGATCAATAAATACCAACTAAATATTGTTATTTATGTGGAGCATTCGTTTCTACATTAATATTTTATCATTCACATTTTATTATTTACATTCAAATTCTATCATTAATGTAAATCTTATTCTTCTACGTATTCTGGTTATTAAATTGTATCATCAATGTATACTGGCTATCATTTAATGTAAATAATATCATCATAGTTTACTGGTTAATGGTTATCATTTTTCACATTTTGTTATCTACGGTTCAAATAAAAAAGTCGAAAATATGAAACCACAATAAACCAAGATTATTCTTCAGTTCTTTATTTAATGAACTTTCTCAAAGATAATAAATATATTAAATTACTCTCCGGGTCAAAATATACCACCGTAATTAGTTTTCTTTCTGGAGGATTTTCCCATTCAAATAATACCTATAACTTAGAAAAGGCTTAATAAAGTTTATATTTAAGTTAAACTTATTAGCTACTAAATATATTAACGTTCTAAATGCAAACAATATACTCCTCTTCATTTCCGAGCTTTAGGGATAAACTGTTAGGTTTTTCTGTCTAATTTAAAGCTTATAGACGACCGCCTATCAATAAACAACATTCCACTTTTCTCAACAGATTGGCGTTAAAATAACTTCCGGGGAATAAGAAACCTACCTCACTATTATCGCCCTTATGGTCCTGTGGCATAAGGGCGATATTATAGGTACACCTCATTACATTATTAATTTCATTAAGAATACTAAGTTAGATTTTGTTTTCCTCCAGGTTTGTTTGTCTGTTAGTATATTAACCAATTGAAATAATATTTTATGATGAATTTATAATATTGAGTTAGATGATCGAGAATTAATTAAATTTTAAATATGACAATCAATACTTATTTTTATTAACTGTATCAGTGTTTAATCAATATTATCTAATACTTTATTGGGATAATGGCTAGTCATTTCCTTATAGTCTCCAATTCATCTTAATTAGGTAGGTATCTATGCAGATACCTTATTTAAATGTTATTCGATACACTAGGTATCGTTTACAGTTTTTTTCAGAAAGTGTAAACCATCATACGTACTCATCTTGAAGTATTCTACATAATTAAAAATGCGATACTTTTATTACTAAATATTACAGTGTACCTATATCGAATTTAAAGGATAAGTTTCCGGTTAAAATACCTAGGTAGTTACTTTTTACTGATTAAAAAAGCTACCTATGTAGCTATTTTTAAACCAGTATAACATTTTAAATGAATGCACGTACTTGAGTTAGATAAAGATGTTTGCATGGAGATTAGACCGTAAAGTTATGACCGTGAATAATATATATATATACCCATTTAAATCGGCCATTACTTTCTGAAAGTTTCTAATAATATCATCCTATACGAAGAAATTTGGCGGCTTCCGGCGTTTAGAAATGACTCGAGTGCAGTGATTTCTAGGAGTCACGTCCAATATATACAGTTGTTTGTAGTTTATTGAAGAATGAGTAAATAAAAGAAATGATTATTTGTTTCAGTAATAGAGAATTAAGGAAAGGATTTTTTTAATGAAAGTAAGTTTATATTATATGAATAATAACTGATAGACAATTAGAATAATGATTGTAAGTACCTATATGATTAAATTAAGTAATGTAAATAAATTAAATTAAAATATAATTTAAATTAAAGGATATAAAAAAAAACAATTGTGGAAATTTAAAATATATAAAAAGCTACATTGAATTTTACAATTAAGTAGTATATTTAATGTTTTGATTTATCATGGTTATGAGCACTAGGAATATATATCAAGAATATTTATACAGGGTGTCCCACCGTTACGGGACCCGAAAGACACTGTTACAACTCAAAAAGTTTTAACGTAGAATGAAAAACAAATACACTTTTTAAAAGAGGATAAAATTTTAATTTACGTAGATTAGATTGTTTTACATATTATTTCAGATTATCTCCATTCATTCTTGAACATTCATGCTATTCATCACTTTTGTTAATGCTTGAGGTGTGATTGAATTAATTTCTTGA
Source organism: Caprella mutica (assembly GCA_947561585.1). Lineage (NCBI taxonomy): Eukaryota > Metazoa > Arthropoda > Malacostraca > Amphipoda > Caprellidae > Caprella > Caprella mutica. The sequence continues at coordinate 5,282 of CANNZV010004931.1, forward strand.
GTTATGATATATTTAAAATTCTGCAATGTTGTTTGGTTTTTTCGGTACACATTTTTTTTAAATATCCAACAAATAGGTTTCTGTGCTTCGGCTACGCTACCGTACTGAGTAACATGGTCTCTTGTCCAAATATCCATTATTAAGGATTCGAAGCAAACTTATATTTAGTTAATAATTGCAGTATCACGAATATAGATATATAATTGAAATCAATCTTTTACCTTCTTTTTAATGGTGTACCTATTTGTTCTTTTACCCTACTTTTAAACTTTTTACGTTATAACAGTTTCTTTCAGGTCCCGTAACGGTGGGACACCCTGTATATTTATTTATTTATGATATCTGTAATATAGAATTGAATGATTTATACCTATTCTTCATACCATAAATTTAATTTAAAAAATGCAAAGAAAAAAATCTTAGACTTTTTTATACGATAAATCTATAAATTGTAGTGTAATTAGTGTATTGCCTACAATTATGATTAATGATAAAAAATGGTGTTCGTATTGACATATGTTGGTAAAATGGTGCCTTAGGTTCCCTATGGCATTGGTACTCCTGATAGCGCTGGCGCGGGTCAAGGACATTCTTTCAAAAAGCTAAAACTCCTGAGAATATTTAGTTTCTTTTATCAACATTGATCGAATTATTTTATTAAATTATGAATTAGTAAGCACATGGCATATTTTTTATCCTATTCTTTAATTGCTATTGAGTATTGATGGCTGTTTATTATATTTTAAGGTAGGGTAAGTTACGAATTATCGATCATTTCACATTTTCAGTCATATAGGAAAAAAAAAAGATATAGGTAGGTAGTAATAATTATTTTAATTGATATCCATGATACTTGAAGGTATCATGGATACCCATTAAAATTAAATAATAATAATTATATAGTTTTTTTTTCTTATATGACTGAAGATGTGAACTGACCGATAATTCGTAACTTACCCTACATAAGAATTGATCTAATTATTCTATAAATAATTGAATTAAAATCACATAGTACAATTTTATTCTATATTTTTATTGCTATCGATGGTTGTTTATTATATTTAAGGTATAAGAAAAGACAGAGCTGTGATTGGTTGACATGCGAGAGAGTTATGTTCCTCCCCCCATCCTTCTCGATAGCCTCGCTATTATTTTCAGTTGTAAACAGACAGTCAGTGAGTGAGGTGTGTGTGTGTGCAGTTCTCTCGTGATTCTCACTCTGTGCGCTTGATCTTTGGAAGGAATTTCTCGAATATATTGTGTAAAAATCTAATGAATTGTGCTTTTCTTCAGGATTCTGTGTAACAATTGAAATAAATAGAAACTTAATACCAAGAATTAGTATAAATTTTACTTTTGAAATTTGTGGGATACCTACCTACTTGCTTGGATCATTGTGGATACTTTTTGCTGATTCAGGTAAATAATTATCTTTAGATTGTCCTATTAGTTACCTCTGTTTTTTATGATCTAATTGAGGTGCATGTAATTATTCAACCTAAATTAGCTATAAATTATAACTCACAGTATTTTCAAACTATGGAATAAATAGGTAGGTACCTACTTAAATATAAACTCTAGCTAACTAGGTACTACCAATACATTTTGAAAATTAATTTTGAAAGCTTGATACTCACCTAGTTAGTACCTATACCTACCAAGATGATTCATAGTTTCTTACGAATCACTTGATATGATATTCTTCTGACACATGAATTAAATAATTAGTCCTAACTATAGGTATAGGTAGGTATCTTTTCTATTCAAGAATTGAACAAGAATAAACCCATTTCCTCAACATAGCTAGGCTAAGTTACGAATTATCGGTCAGTTCCACGTCTTCGGTCATTTAAGAAAAAACAAAATAATAATAATTTACTACCTAGGTATATATATACATAGTAAGATTTCATTTTCATATAACTAAATTGGTATCCATGATACCTCCAGTCATCTTGGATGATGGATACCACTTGAATTGAAGGTATGGATACCGCCTAAATATCATGGATACCACTAGAAGGTTTCTTGGATACCACCTGCAGGTATCAAACCCGTACCATGGATACCAAGGTATAGTGGGATACCACATCCAGATACCATGGATACCACCTACAGCGTGCAGATATAATGGATACCAATGAAAATTAATTATTATTGTTAGCTTTCGTTTTCTTATATGACCCATAATTCGTAACCTACCCTTTATACATTAATATGATTTGTTTCTATTTCAATTTCTTCATTTTCTATTTTCACAGATATACCTACCTACTGTATCCTACCTTCTAATTTTACTAACTTTTTATTTGTTTATGTTAGGTAGTAAGGATTTTGGCTAATCAAAATATTTTTTTTACAAAATAAATTTTCGATTAGGTACCGGTAACACTTTCGTTATTCTATTATTCTCTGTAGTAGGTACAAGATACCAATGTGTCTATTATACCTTACTTATGTATCTGATAAAAACTTGAAATCCTTAGAAATTTAGAACTATTATTTACGTATTATTGTCTATGAATAATGTAATTGTGTTCAAGATGTACAGTCTAAACAATCTTTCGCTAATATTTAAGATTTTATCATGGATTCCCCATGCTGAATTAATTAGATTCATCAGCATAGGAAACAATTAGCAATGCTATCTCTATGATCTTCTAAAGTCCACTTGAGTATCTATCTCTCGGTTCAATCTTCAGATTCCATTATTAGATAGGTTGATAGGTTGTGATTAGAAATGGTCCTATTTACCAATAGTAGGTAGGTACAGTTTGATGTTTACATTTGCACTGTGAGAACCTAGTCTTGTTATTGCTTTGCGCTTTGGCTGCTACTTGATAGTGATTTACAAATTATAGTTCAGACCCTTCATCAACTAGGTAACTATATTTATAGTAGTTTTAATTAGTTAACTATATTTATATTTTTTTTAACTAGGTACCTACCTAACAATATTTATAGTAGTTTTAATTTTTTTTATCTTTACCATTGTTATGGTTGAAGTATTACATACCTATTTATTTCTACTTTCTAGTTATATATTTAATTAAACTTTATTTTCCTTATTAGTATCACTAAAATTAACTAAATTTTCTTATATGATTTTCCTCAATACTCTCTTGAGCAGTTATCATTTTGTTTACCAATTAGAAAACTCTGATTAGGTAAGCATTTTTCTTATAGTAAGTTATAGTGCTTTGGGTTATTGAATTTCTACACAGTTCCCTAAATACTTGGGTAAGTTACGAATTATTGATCGGTTTCACATCTTCGGGCATATAAGAAAAAACTAACTATATAATAGTAAATAGTTAAAATAATTATTATATATATTGTTTTTTCTTATATGACCGAAGATATGGAACCTACCGGTAATTCGTAGCTTACCCTAGTCCTTTTCTCGCATGGGTCTTTTTTCTAAAGCATTTGTTCCTATGTATCCTTAACTCAATCTTTCTAATTGTTATGGTTATTTGAAGCATGGTGTAATGAAGATTGTTATTGTGAACTAAAGTGCCCAGAATGTTGACATATCGTAGCAATAACTAATCAACTTCTGATGTACAGTCACTTGAAAATGTTTAGTTACCTAGTGTGAGTAACTGTACTATTTTAACTGGCTATTATTTAAAACTTAATAGCTTATTTTCATGTATCTTAAGGGTACAAACGTATTTATTTGTTTTAATACATAGTAGCTAATGTATTCATTTGAAATCATTTTTTTCTCTGATAGTACATCATCACAGTGACTCTTTTCTCTGATAGTACATCATCACAGTGACTCTTCTCTCTGATAGTACATCATCACAGCGACTCTTTTCTCTGATAGTACATCATCACAGTGACTCTTTTCTCTGATAGTACATCATCACAGTGACTCTTTTCTCTGATAGTACATCATCACAGTGACTCTTTTCTCTGATAGTACATCATCACAGTGACTCTTTTCTCTGATAGTACATCATCACAGCGACTCTTTTCTCTGATAGTACATCATCACAGTGACTCTTTTCTCTGATAGTACATCATCACAGTGACTCTTTTCTCTGATAGTAGAACATCACAGTTACTTTTCTCTATCTTTTCACTACTATGTTTTCAGTAGATGTCTAACACGTCTATTTATTTTCTTTTTATTTGGCGTATCGAAGCAATATCGCCTAACTAATCCCCGTCCACTCGACTAAAGTATACCTATGCTAATTATTTTAGATGTTTCTTTGCATTATTAGACTAACGTTATGTTGAGCGATAGGCCAAGTTCCTAGTTATCGACCGCTTCCACAATTCCGATCATGTAGGAAAGCGTTTGTAATAATTATTTAAATTGTATTCGAATGGATATATAGCAATTAAAATAAAATTATTATATATTAATTTTACTTATGAACGGAAATGTGGAACTGCCCGATAACTCAGAACTTACCCTATGTTACGTTTTAACTACATTCATTCTAAAAACTGTATTCATAGTCATTCATAATAAAACATTTCATATTAATTCTTATAACATATGATGCATGGTAATTCTTATAAATAATCAGTTACATAACTGCTGTCTTTAAATTCAAATCACTTTATAAATTAAATATTTCGTGTCATAGTTTCCTCTAACAATGGTTTTTATTGTTTCAAATGTCCTACTAAAAATAGCCAGTAGAGTCGTTTTGCCGCGTGATTTAACCATGCACATGTTCTCAACTTCTTCCCCCACTGAAAATACCCCAACTACTGGGATTCCTCTTCGTCATGTGGTTACCCAAGCCCCTCCTCCCCATAGGGATGTATTGGCACACTGGGCACTGAGGGGTGACTGTGGTTCACCCTCTTCCTCCCCACCTCCCCTCCTTCCCCCATCTCCCCTCCTTATGGGATGTAAGGTAGTTGGTACTAGTGTTTCACACCCTTGTAAACCTTGTAATTACTTCACCGTGTACTAAAATACAAGTAGGGTAAGTCACGAATTATCGGTCGGTTTCAGAACTCCGGTCATAAGAAAAATGATATAGTAATTCTTATTTTATTTTAATTGGTATCCATGATACCTGAAGGTATCATGGATACCAACTAAAATAAAATTATAGGATAAGTATTAGAAATATCGTATTTTCTTATGATCGCAGATGTGAAACTAACCGATAATTCGTGACTTACCCTACTTTCCTTTAATAGCAATGGCTTAAAAACTTGTACTGCTATCATGAAAATAAATACTAAAATTAATTTTGAAATTGAATTTCATAATAATTAGGTAAAATAATTGTTAAGAAACATACTTACCATAGGGTTAACATCAACTGATTCTTTATTTCTATTTAATTTTTTTAGTGTAACATTCAGGTATTTTATTTAGTTTGTACCATCTAAACCTTTTCTCAGTTTGTCACCAGTCTCTTTTTATCTGTTTGGTTTCACCGGTAGTTTGGTAATTTGATACCAGTAGGACTTGAAAAAGAACGTCTTATTGTACTCCATGTTTTGTAGTTGTTTTGAACGTCTATTGTGATCCTAAACTATTTGAAATACTCTAAGTAGCTTTCCTGCTTTCATGAGCACTTAGGCTAAACTTTCCCTCGATTTCTTCGATGAAGTCCCTTGTATTTATTTTAAAGTAGATAAATTTTGGGCAACTGTACAGCTTTCTAAAGGTTAATTATCGTGGTTGGGACGTTACTAAAGAAGAGACGTTTGAAACGTCCAAGTAGGTGGAAGGAACGTGTCTCCTTCACTACAAGTGCTACAGAAGGGTCATGTCTCCTTCACTACAAGTGCTATAGAAGGGTCATGTCTCCTTCACTACAAGTGCTATAGAAGGGTCATGTCTCCTTCACTACAAGTGCTATAGAATGGTCATGTCTCCTTCACTACAAGTGCTATAGAAGGGTCATGTCTCCTTCACTACAAGTGCTATAGAAGGGTCATGTCTCCTTCACTACAAGTGCTATAGAAGGGTCATGTCTCCTTCACTACAAGTGCTATAGAAGGGTCATGTCTCCTTCACTACAAGTGCTACAGAAGGGTCATGTCTCCTTCACTACAAGTGCTACAGAAGGGTCATGTCTCCTTCACTACAAGTGCTATAGAAGGGTCATGTCTCCTTCACTACAAGTGCTATAGAAGGGTCATGTCTCCTTCACTACAAGTGCTATAGAATGGTCATGTCCTTCACTACAAGTGCTACAGAAGGGTCATGTCCCTCACTTTCTATTTCTCTCTTCAAACGGTAGTGTGTTCAGTTGTTCACGTCTCTACAGTTTCTGACCCTGGGTCAAACGATCTCCTGAGAAAATGACTTAATCTCCAAAGTGTACCCATGAACTTGCTGTGCAGGGGCAAGGGTCAGGCGATGGAGCTGCACAAATGACTTAATTGACTTGTCTTTGTTGTTCCATCGCTTTTCTTTATTTTCCTGCAGTTGTAGATTTGAAGAGAGAAATGACTGTGTTATTATTCGCAGCTGGGATACATATCTCCAGTGTTTGGTGGTATCATGGATGCATGTTTTCAGTGGTTACTGTATCATGGATGCGTGTTTTCAGTGGTTACTGTATCATGGATGCATGTTTTTAGTGTTTTGGGTATCATGGATGCATGTTTTCAGTGGTTTCTGTATCATGGATGCATGTTTTCAGTGGTTACTATATCATGGATGCCTGTTTTCAGTGGTTTCTGTATCATGGATGCATGTTTTCAGTGGTTTCTGTATCATGGATGCATGTTTTTAGTGGTTGCTGTATCATGGATGCATGTTTTTAGTGTTTTGGTATCATGGATACATGTTTTAAGTGGTTGCTGTATCATGGATGCATGTTTTTAGTGTTTTTGGGTATCATGGATACATGTTTTCAGTGGTTGCTGTATCATGGATGCATGTTTTCAGTGGTTGCTGTATCATGGATGCATGTTTTTAGTGTTTTGGTATCATGGATACATGTTTTAAGTGGTTGCTGTATCATGGATGCATGTTTTTAGTGTTTTGGGTATCATGGATACATGTTTTCAGTGGTTGCTGTATCATGGATGCATGTTTTTAGTGTTTTGGGTATCATGGATACATGTTTTCAGTGGTTGCTGTATCATGGATACATGTTTTCAGTGGTTGCTGTATCATGGATGCCTGTTTTCAGTGGTTTCTGTATCATGGATGCATGTTTTCAGTGGTTACTGTATCATGGATGCATGTTCTCAGTGTTTTGGGTATCATGGATACATGTTTTATTTAATCGATGTATCATATCCCTACTTGTATCATCACATCAATTCTATTGATTAATGATAGGTTGTTTACCATGATATACGCGCTATATAAATCATCAATGAATTATTGGTTAAAATGAAATTAGTTTTAATCGAAGGGTACATTTATTTTCCCTACATTGTGCTGACTGTTTTGTCCATCTCTGCACTTTAAAATGAAGAGTCAATGCATTGAAAGTCGATATAGTTATATCAGGTTGCTGTTTCTTGGTCTTACTGTGACCTGTAATAATCACCAACCTTTGAATTAATCACTGTATTGATTTCAACATTAGGTGTAGTGCTATTTTAGATTAAATTATTTTTAATTTACATTTATTTGCATTATTGGCTATTTCATTTATTAAAAAATATAATAAGTAATATTATTTACTAATATATATACAAAAAAATGTAGCTATTTGGAATTCTGGACTCTGCACTGTTTAGATAATAGCTACAAAATAGTTTCGATATTAGTATTCATGATAATAGTTGATAATCCTAGTTTATAATTATTTTTTCTTTTATATTACTTCATTTTTTTTTTGTTATGTAACCCACACATGCTATGTAACTCAGTCAGTACAATCTGTTAGTGTAATTGTAGCTACCGTCAGTTAGAGCTTAGTTCGGAAACAGGTGTTAGAAGGCATTGGGCCCCTGAACATTGAGAAAAAATACTAAAAGAGTTGAAAATGTAATTGTCCCTTTTCGTCACGTTCCTTGTTAGTGACGACTTTCACGGAGTAGTTTTTCTGCATCCATGAGCATTGTCACCGACGGTGGTAGGTGACTTTGTTCATGGAGCCACTTTCCGTTCTGACTGCTTCTTCCAGTCCTTTGTATTTAATTTCCTTTTGACGGCAGCGATATGGCCTTTGGTTCCGAAGCAGACGTTTAACCCCTAAGTAAATTTATAATAGTAACGATAGCTTAAAATAACTTAAAATAATAGATAAGCCCTATAACAGTAATTATAATGATCAGGCCAAGTGCAGTGCAATTCAATAGATTATCTTTGCATTATTATATGACGAAGATAACAATTCTCAGAATTTATGTTAATATTGAATAGATTATAATATTTTGAAGTAACTAATTCATTTTTTAAATGTTTCAACCTGAATAGTTAATATTTTTTTTAATTAAAATTATTAAATGTCCATTTCCTTATGAGATGCTCTTTTTGTTTTTTTAATGTAGACTAGGTACTTAATTACTATAGTAATTTAACCACATATTTTCATTATGGAATATATATATATATTTATTCCCATTTAATATTAGCATTGAAATTCATGTCATTGACATTTCCTTTTTATCTCCTGTTCGATGTTGCTATCTTATTGATTTTATGTAATCTATCATAGCTACTATATCGCACTACATCTATCGGAAATTTTATTCTTCTTTATATACTTCCATTAAAACTCTTATTATACTCGTAAGTTTAATTCGTATCCATATCTTTATTCGTATCCATGATGCTTGCATTCGTATCCATGATGCCTGTATTCGTATCCATGATGCTTGCATTCGTATCCATGATGCTTGCATTCGTATCCATGATGCTTGCATTCGTATCCATGATGCTTGCATTCGTATCCATGATGCTTGCATTCGTATCCATGATGCTTCCATTCGTATCCATGATGCTTCCATTCGTATCCATGATACCTACAGGTATCACCAATGATACCTGTAGGTATCATGGATACGGTTTACTATAACTAGTTCAATTCTTTTTCCTTCCATGATCGAGTATGTGTTAGTGCTCTATAACTGAGAATCAACCCCAGTGTTGTTTACGATTGGCGAAGCATAAGCATGCGGTGGTTTCTTTGAATTAGAAGCTTTGCTATAAACAATGTGGTCTATTTTGGTGTGTGAAAATAACCTTGCAATGAGCTGCCTAGTGGGCAATGGTGGTCCTGTAACTAACCCCTAGAAAACTAGCCCCTGAATCATGGGAAAACTAGCCCCTGAATCATGGGAAAACTAACCCCTGAATCATGGGAAAACTAACCCCTGAATCATGGGAAAAGTAGCCCCTGAATAATGGGAAAAGTAGCCCCTGAATAATGGCAAAAGTAGCCCCTGAATAATGGGAAAAGTAGCCCCTGAATAATGGGAAAAGTAGCCCCTGAATAATGGGAAAAGTAGCCCCTGAATAATGGGAAAAGTAGCCCCTGAATAATGGGAAAAGTAGCCCCTGAATCATGGGAAAAGTAGCCCCTGAATCATGGGAAAACTAGCCCCTGAATCATGGGAAAAGTAGCCCCTGAATCATGGGAAAAGTAGTCCCTGAATAATGGGAAAAGTAGTCCCTGAATCATGGGAAAACTAGCCCCTGAATCATGGGAAAACTAGCCCCTGAATCATGGGAAAAATGTCACCCTTTATATTCCATTCTTTTCACTATAGACATCTTAACATGTTTCTCAGCACCTCTCCACTCACTCTAACATGCTAATTACCCACCAACATGTGTTTTCTCAGTGAAACATGTAGACATGTTGTCCCAAACAGCACGGATTGTTTGGCTGACTATCAGAGGCTTGAGTTACATTACTATTCGGTATTCACTCATCTGATTTCTATTTACTATAGGGGGATGGTGAATTATCGGACAGATGCACGTTACCGATCATATAAAAAGGTATATAATTTATCATTTTGAGTCGTTATTTTTATTGGTATCCATGATACCTGAAGGTATCATAGATACAAAATTTCTCAATTTTAATTTTTGTTTTAATGTGAAAAAATATTTTTTTATAAAAAAATTAAATATAAATTCAAACCTGGTAGCTATATTATATTTATACTTATTTTTACATGATTTGTTATATATAATATATGTAATAAAATAATGTTTTTAGTACAAATTAGTATTTACCTCCCTATAACACTTGATATTTATATACATATTATTTCCATGTATTTCTCTGTAAGGTTGATACTGTCATAAATTATGTCTCCTTACATTTAGTCATGTACCTAAGGGTGAAAATGCCTTGCAAATACAGTAAACATAACCTCTATTGACATCACTACCATGTGGGTATATTCTGCACTAGTTAGCTAGTTAATATTTACTTCTGATTTAGTACATTTATTACTGTATGAATGTAGAATGATAAGAAATGCGATAAAGAGTAATAATAGGAGTAGAGATAATTATGAAAGAAGTACATTTTTTATGATTTTTTTTTACATCACTAGTTGTAATTGCAGTAGAATAAATAAATAAATAAGTATTTATGCTTATTCATTTACTTTATTGTCATATTTATTTTTCAGTAATTAATTTATTATTCACTAAGTATTTATTCTAGCTGTTATTTTTAACGGGCCGATTACACTAGTTCAGGTAACATCGTATATCTACACTACCTATTGCCGTCCCTTAAGGATCATTTTAGTGTCGAATTACATGGTTAATACACCAACTTTGACCCTTAGTACAAAGGTAAATAGTATTAATTTATTGCCAATTTATTAATATTTATAATAATCTTATTTATTTTTTTTAATAATCTTTTATTATTTATAATAATCTTATAATATTTACAATGTTAAAATATTTATAATCTTATCGTATATAACAATATTTAATTATTTATTTTTATTTTTCTCATTATTTTAAGAACAGTATTTAAAGTTAATATCATTGTTTATCGGTTTGTTCCCCGAATTCTCATGATATATTTCCCCTCATCTGTATGTATGTTTTCACGCATGTAGGTACGTTTCCCTCTAGTACAGTTACTTGCAGTAGTGCCTTGCAAGTAACTGTCACTGTTCTCAGACTCACTGTTCTACGTACTGCGTGAAGAACTGCCAGAAAGTAGCGATGCTGTTGATTTACTTCAGAGCTCTGGGAAAGCGCTTTGATTGTTGTTGAATTGTTACTTAGTGTAAATAAATGAACTTGACTATATAATAGGCTGAATGCATTTTTTTTTGCTGTTTGAAATCTTAATAATATTGTTACCTGTTTTTAATCATATAGCTAATTCTAGATAAAAAAGTATAAATATATTTAATTTAATTTTCGTTCTTTTTATATTTTCGTCAACATTATTGTTGTTGTTGTTATTGGTCGGTTCCACATTTTCGGTCACATAAGAATAGGTATTTGATAATTATTATTTAACATTTATTTTAATCGGTCTGTAGGTATGTATCAATCATGATTACCAATAAAATTAAAGTTATATAATTATAATAATTTTCTCTTATGATCGAAATTTTGGAACCGTGCTATAACTGTGAGCTTACCCTATAGTCCTCACTATACCTTTATTCCATTACCAAACTGGTAGCTGTAATTTATAGTACACCGTGTAACGAAATCGAAAGTTGTTTATCCGGTATGGCCTCGTAAAGATGAGATATTCTATTTTAATACTCTCTAGTCTCTCTTATAGTTATCCAAAAAAGAAATAATGTATTGCTTTTTGTAGATTAGATCATTTTGGTCATAGAGCCACTTTTCTCTCTGACTGCTTTTTCCAGTCCCTTGTATTTAATTTCCTTTTCACGTCAGTTATTTGACCTTTGGTTCCGAAGCAGATTATTATTAAATATTTCACTAAAGTGTGATTTAGCTTTATATTTTAAAATAGAATTTTAACTCATATTTTTTATTTAGCTAAATCATTTTGTTATATTATTTATCTAAATGAAAAATATGAGTTAAAATTCTTCCGGTAAAAAAAATCAGGTAAATGAATGCCTGTTTCAGTTGATATTGATGTAGCCATTTTCTTTTCGTCTTCACTGCAAAGTCCTTTGTATCCGTTAGTTCAAGTCTCTAAGTAGCTAGCTAAGCAGATTAGTTTATCTCTTTATCGCTAATATCTACTCTATGTTGCTCTACGTGCCTCACTACGTAGAGTAGTATTTACTATGTCTCGTAGTGCCGGAAACTGTTGCTGGTTCTCTTTGTACACCCGATGTTGCTAAGTGAGAGCATGAGCAGTGCTGGTGGTTCTCTTTGAACTAGCATGAGCAGTGCTGGTACTAGCATGAGCAGTGCGAAATGCGTAAGCCCCTCCTGTCTAGTTATGTCACACCCCTAGTGATTAACAACACACTGGTAGATACTGTTAGCTAGTGGATATTGAAACATACCTCTAGTGGCTACTTCTACCCTTGAAACATATTGTAGATACTTTCATCCTTGAAACATCTAGCCTAGAGGCTACTTCTATCCTTAGAACATCTAGGATTCTAGTGGATAATTCCAACTGGTAACCTCTAGTCCTATTGGATACTGATGGAAACTTCTAATCATCTAAGTGGATATTTCTACCCTTGAAACATCTAGTGGATACTACTCTCACTCCTAGTTATTGTCATCCCTGAAATTCTACCGATCTCTTTGTAATTTCGTTGTAGTTATTTTCTCTCTTTCGATAACGTGATGGCTGTTATTTTTTACGGATTACAGACATATTTTTAGTTCAGCCTTCATAGAGGATGATGTTCATCCGTGTATTTATATCTTTAGTAGATATTAATCTTAATGCGATAATTGCGAATTAAACCCTTGACTATATTCTCTTATATTATATTAATAAATTAATAATGTTAAGTAATAGTAAATAATTGATAGTATTTCGTATGTTATTATTGAGAAGAAACGTGCTCTTTGATGTTGTTGAAGTGATAAGCATATATTAGCATAATTATTATTTAATGATAATTATCATTGATTTCACGGAGAAAGACTATTTTATTTTCGTTATTTTGTTATGTTATTTTTTTAAATATTTATTTATATTTATCTATTTATACTATTACCATTTACAAATTTGTATTTACATTGATTAATTATTAAAGGCAACTTAATAAAAAAATCGTTAAATATCAAAAATAGTTATCAACTTCGAAGTCCCTTGTAATTTACTAATTATTGTTTAATTACTTTTTCTATTTTATTATTGTCATCGACTGGTGGTAGGTGACTTTGTTCATGGAGCCACTTTCCTTTCTGACTGCTTCTTCCAGTCCCTTGTATTTAATTTCCCTTTGGCACTAGCGATATGATCAATGTAATTAATAATAGTTAAAGCTCTAATGTACCCATTGGATACCTCACTGCGTGATGGATAGTTATCTGTGCCGTAAGATGATAGTTATGGGCAGGCGATATGGATACGCGTATAGAGTGTCTGCTACTACCATGTGCGCTGATAACAGTGCTTGGTCTGCTGGGTTATGCTTGGTGTAATGTTTTTCAGGGTCATGCTTGGTGTGCTGGTTATTAAGGTCATTCTTGGTGTGCTTGATTATGCTATAAAGAATTGCTTGGCTAGTCCATGTGCTGGGTAAAGCGACATTTGAGCTAGATAAATAATTTCTTGTGGAATATGAAATCTAGAAATTAAAATAAGGTGTGGAAAAAATTATTTTTATTTTTTAAAGGATATAATAAATATCTTTAAGATTTCGATTTATTGAAATCATCTTCAGTAAACACTTATCTTAAGAAGAAAAATAATACTTATTTATTATGTAGGTATAATATAATAAATTATAAAAATACAATTTTTGTGCATCTTATACGTAAATTGGCAAACTCCTAAAAAAGTTTATTTTTATTACTAGGGTAAGTTACGAATTATCGGTCAGTTACACATTTACGATTATGTAATAAAAAGTATATTACTTAAAATAACAAAATGCTAAATTATATACTCCTCATATGATCGAAAAAGTGTAACTGTCCTATAATGCGTAGCTTCCCCTTTCTCTTTGTTTACACTAACTGCATCTAGAGTGTTCACATTAAGACGCGTGCCCCTGTTAATATCTATGTACAATAAAAGCGTGTTGTTTACAGGCATCAGAGCCATCTGGTGTCGGCGCAGATATGCTCTGATTACATTAACTAGCTTTCATTACTTCTCTGATAATTCACCAACAGCTTTTCATTGCTATGCAGTTACTACCCTAGGTATGGTGGGGCCATAGGAGATTATAGTGGGGTCATGGAGAGTTAAGGTGGGACCCGATTCAATCTTCTATGTCCCCACCATAAATATAAAGTAAATCTTCTATGGCCCCACCATAACTGTTTTCTTAATATTCTATTGCCCCACCATATTTCCCCCTCTTAATCTTCTAAGGCTCCACCATACCTTTTTCTGCGTAAATTTGTCTTCAAGAATTCATTTAAAATCAATATTACAAAAAAAAAAATATTCCATTGTATGTGATGCATCTTGGTCACTCAGTAGCTTTTCCGCATTCACGAGCATTGTTAATTCGTCTTTGTTTACGAAAGCGCTTTTCTTTTGACTGTTTCTTCAAAGCTCCTTATCTTTAATTACTCTGTATTAGAGGTTTATTAGGCTTTAACTGACTACCTAATTTGTTTATTTACAAAAACTGATAAGCTTCAGGATGTCGCTGTGAATAATATATTGTTCTTATTAATTTATTCAACTGTGACTTACTCAATTATTATATTTATTCTGCATTATATTATAAATTTGTTTATAGAATAAGTTCCGTGTTATTAGACTGTTTCACATTTGCGATCATATAAGAAGAAATATATTATTCAACTCGTTGTTTTACTTGGTAGTTGGTATCCAGGATATCTGCAGGTATTATGGATACCAATTAAAATAAAATTAGGGGTTACCTATATATTTTTAAATGGTCGAAACTGTGGAAGTGTCCGATAACTCAGAACATTTTATTATGTGTGGTAACGAAAGAAGACTAAGTATTTATTTTAGCCTCTTTTTCAAACGTTAGAAAGTAGGTACCTATACATTTTCCTAAAGGTCACCAATATATATTATGACTTAGTTGAATCTGTTAACAAGCTTCCATGCATTCCTTCCAAGACTGCAAAATGGAACGCTGCTGTTTTTTCTTCTAAAACGGAGGGTTTAACGATACACTGAGGTAACGTCAAAGGTTAATTGAAAACATAATAAATATTTGTAAATGAAAACATGATAAATATTTGTAAATGAAAACATGATAAATATTTGTAAATGAAAACATGATAAATATTTGTAAATGAAAACATGATAAATATTTGTAAATGAAAACATGATAAATATTTGTAAATGAAAACATGATAAATATTTGTAAATGAAAACATGATACATATTTGTAAATGAAAACATGATACATATTTGTAAATGAAAACATGATACATATTTGTAAATGAAAACATGATACATATTTGTAAATGAAAACATGATAAATATTTGTAAATGAAAACATGATAAATATTTGTAAATGAAAACATGATACATATTTGTAAATGAAAACATGATAAATATTTGTAAATGAAAACATGATAAATATTTAAGGGAAAACATGATAAATATTTAAGGGAAAACACAATAAATATTTATAAAAGACAGACATATGTAAAAAAGTATGTAGATTTTTAGTTTTGTGTCTATTTCCTAGTTCTATAATAATGTTCTTGAATATTTTTAATATTATCAGTTCAATATATGGTTTCAATAACTAAATTAAATTTCATTGTATTCAGTCAGAAGATATTGGAGAAAAACTGAGTCAGGGATTATTATATTTATTTATGCTTTAGAATAGTTATATTATTTAATATTCATGCTGCATATAATATAATTATGTTAAATATCTCTCTCCTTCATCAAATCTGTTTCCTTTACATTTTTTCTTGTTTTGGTTTATTCCTCTAGAGGCTTTGTCTTTAATTTCATTTGACCTCTGACCTCCACACACAGTAATTACAGTGGTCAATGGTGCCCTCAGATTCGGCACGGTATGCTCCAATGACTTCATCAAAGACTAACGTGCTAGTTATGGCTTCTTCTCATGCTAGCATTTCTACCACTAGAATAGTATAGTTGTTATAGTTTTTGACCTCGATGGTGGTCGTATTAAACGGCTGTCCATGGAGAAAGTTATGGTAGGGCTATAGAAGATACCCATCTTAATCTTCTATGGCCCCACTATGAGGGTTTCCATAAATATTTTCACTCGTTAGAATTTTACTTTTTTCTTCATTACATAAAAAAAATTCAGAATTACGATTTTTAATACTGCGCCACTGTATTAAAATCGTAGTATCGTTTGTATATTTCTATCGTGTTACACCATCGTACTGTTATCGTATCCTTTAGATATCATGTTTTTATAGTGCCATCATCGGTGAAAAGATATCCCGCACTGTAAATGTCATAGGATATATCTTATATATATTTAAATTATATCCTTAATATTCTCTGATATATTTAACAGTATCCGAAATATTATATTTCACTTTATTATTTAGTTTCGGATGTACTTGACCTTTATTTGGCCTTGGGAGTAAAGGATGCAACAACTTCCCCGTTTCATTTCATTCCAAATTAATTTGAGAAATGTTTTTTTTTTCTTTAACAACAAATCGTCTTGTTGAAACAGTTAATTTATTGTTTAGTTATTGTGGATATATTTATTTTTACCATGTTTATCTTTTTCTTTAATTTTTTATAGTTACTTGTAGTTTTAGAGGATAGCGCTAGGGTTATGCTCTCCAACTACGAGGTCTTAGATTTTGTGTTAGGTAGGCTTCATTAACTATCACCTCTTCATTTTCCTCTTCCATCCGTGGGTGCAGCCACCGGTGCTTGTGTCCCTTTCCGTCACATTCCTTGGTAAGTGACTGCATTCACGAAGTAGCTTTTATGCAGCCATGCGCATTTTCACCGATGGTGGTAGGTGACTTTGTTCATGGAACCACTTTCCTTTTTGCCTGCTTCTTCCAGTCCCTTGTTTTTAATTTCCTTTTGACGTCAGCGATATGTCCTTTGGTTCGAGCAGACGTTCAACTTTTTAAAATATGATATTTAGTATAAAAATGAACACTCGGATGACTGAAGTGTTATATTTTCCGTTGTAAGTCCTTATCTCTTTCATTTTCTTATCTTTTTCTCTGTAGATAAGACTAATAGCTTGCTGGTGTGCTTCCTTAGAGAGATACCAAGTGGAGTGTTATGAAATTTTAGTTAGTGATGATTTCAGTCACAGTAAATTCAGTCCATCATTCCTTTCTAATTATTTTGATCTGTAAATGTAATATGGAAATCAGGCTTTCAACGTCAAAAAGTTCAATTATTCTAACCGTTTCATTAATTCTTTTTCATTATTTTTTCATTTTTTTAACAACCAGTTCTCACCAGTACGCCCCGTAACAAAAGTAGGTATATAATTATTTTGTACTATATAATTCATTTGCATTGGTCGTGCATTTAAAGAAATGTATTAATTTCACTTTTCGATTCGTTTTTGTCAAAATACTGTTTTTCTACAATCAGTTACTTCAGTTTTAAATAGAATACTTGTCATCTTCCAAGCTTTAATGTATTTATTTATTTAAAAATAATGATCGCTTCGGATGTTCTCCCCCAAATCCGATATTATGAGTAATAAAATTTTATAGGGTTGTCATTAAATTTAATGTGTGGGATATATATATATATATATATATATTTATTCACAGTAGCTACCACGTGTTTATGAACTGCTGTTTGTACTATTGGTTAAAAACTTATTTCTACCAGCCTCATACGTAAAAGTAATTAATGCTACATCAAATAAATGTGTTTATTTAATGCTACATCGAATAAATGTGTTTATTTAATGCTACATCGAATAAATGTGTTTATTTAATGCTACATCAAATAAATGTGTTTATTTAATGCTACATCAAATAAATGTGTTTATTTATTGCTACATCAAATAAATGTGTTTATTTATTGCTACATCAAATAAATGTGTTTATTTAATGCTACATCAAATAAATGTGTTTATTTAATGCTACATCAAATAAATGTGTTTATTTAATGCTACATCAAACAAATGTGTTTATTTAATGCTACATCAAACAAATGTGTTTATTTAATGCTACATCAAATAAATGTGTTTATTTAATGCTACATCAAATAAATGTGTTTATTTAATGCTACATCAAATAAATGAGTTTGAACTTTGATGGAATAAAATAAAGTCCATCAAATTACAGATTCATTGACTGTTTTAAGATAGTTTTGTAGTTGGAAGCCACCGTGAAATCTAAAGCTTTAAGATGATTTGTCATGGCTATTAGATTTTATAGAGCTGTACTATAAACATTAGAATTGCATCAATTATATATAGGGCTTTATAGGCTAACCATGAAAGTTGGTGAGTGTTCCTGAAATTATGAACATTATAAGATCAAATTCAACATTCTCGACTAAATGTTCTTATGATTTAATAGATGTTGATTGAGGTGATTATTTTGTTAATCGATTATTCAATTTTAATCCCCAACAATAATATTTTTTATAGTTTACTTCGAGTAAGTTCTGTATTATCGAATATTTCCATATCTTCGCACAATTACGTAAAAAATAAAACAATTTTTTTAATTTATCTACAGGTGAATATTAGTTAATATACCTATTTATTATTCTCTATTTTTCTTATATGATCGATAATGCAGATCCGTCCGAATACTCGGAACTACTGTGTATTTTAAATAGAATTATCTTTCGCTATAAGTTTGTTTCTTCTCTCGCATAATCGGTGTCTCATCATTTATGCGTAAGACTGTCTCTCTCACTTTTATCCACCGTGTCACCAGTGCTATTCCTATGGGCAACATGCACCGTAAGTGTGACTGTAATGTAATAAAGGGCTACTCAAACCAGTGCGAGAGGTGGGACAATTCAACTGCCAGGAATATTACCCACCAAACTTATATAAAAATTCACCAAAAGTTACTATGGAAAACAAGCTACTGTAAAATATATTGAAATTATTGTATAATAAGTATTTTAAATGAGGGACATAAATTAATTTAGATTTTGCTAAAAAAAATAGCTATACAGCTGCTATGGGGGTAAGTTACGAATTATTGGTCGGTTTCACATCTTCAGTCATATCAGAAAAAACGATTTTATGATTATTTAACTTATTTTAATTGGTATCCATGATACCTGCATGTATCATGGATACCAATATAATGAAATGCACATATAATAAATAGCTTTTTATAACCTAGCTCACTTCGGTTAGTGCGACCAGGATGGTTGCGGTAACGATGTTATTTCAATGCAATCATCCGGTTAGTGCGATGATGTGTGTCAGTAACATCCGATAGTGCAAGTGATGTTTCTACACTGAGATGTTAAGGCCTTGTTTATCTATTGGCAGAGCACGTGTAGCGCTTTTTGTCACGAGACGGCGTGTAACTAGTAAATACATTTAGTAACGGAGTCACTGGGCATACTGTGACGTCACGCCAAACTCTTGTTGTAATGTCGCCTGATATTCTATGTATAATTTGTATATTTTTATTCATATCTGTGTAGAGTGTATGGTGTGTATTTCTTCATCTGTATAATGTAGCTATAATTTAAATTTTACACATTAATTTATATATATACATTATACACCTCCGAGTGAGAATGGAATAACCTGGAGAAAAGAAAATATCAAATAATACTGTAAATTGCAATTTTACTACTATATGATATTATTTATTTAAATAATTTAATATTCATTTTTTAAATACTTTGATGCGTAAACTACAACCTCAGCGAAGTTTATTTAGCCATACTTTTTAATTTGTAACGTTACAATATTTTCTTCAGGTTTGTGAAAGTAGTAGACCCTTAGTGAGGTATAACCGCTAGGTAGCTTTAGCATACCCCTTCACACTCGCTGTAAAGCTCATAGTTGCTTGTCTGTAGCTACATAGGGCTCTTGCTATGGGATGTTGCTTAATTATGATGCTAACGTGGTGGAACCATGATGAATTGCTGTGGTACGTTTTAGTAGGTGTGTATACTGTGTAACATTGGGGGAAAGTGAAGAGGTGTACGGGCCCTTGGGGAGACAAATTAAAAAAACATTCTGACGAGAATGTAGTAAAATAAAAGTATTTTATTTTCGTGTAAAAAGGGTTTAAATACCATTTTGATGATGCTTTTTTTATGTAATGTTTTCAATTTGAAAATATGTTTAAAATTTAAAAAAAATTATTATAGCTAAAATACGAAAATTTGAAATTGATGTTTAAATTATGAAAATTATATATTTGAAATATGAAAATATATGATTTAGATATTTTGTATAACGGTATGTGAATACGAAATCACAGAGTATCTCTCTGGCATCCAAGAGCATTGACAATAACTTTACATATAAGAAGCCTGACAATCAATTACGGAACATTTAGCCTTTTTCAATAGATAAAAATATGCTAGTTTGTATAGTTATGATTAATTGTATTTAACTGACTGTTTCATATTTTCTATCAAATAAGAAAATAATTATTAGGGTTGTGACAATATGCATTTAAAATCACAGATATTAAGAATATCATAAACGAAAGGAAATGGTATCGAATACTATATACCGCTGGTGTAGAACCATTCAATACTCTTCAATTCTCTCCGTCTGTAGTATTTTCGGGATCTAAGATTTTAAACGCATATTGTGACAACCCTAATAATTATTATATTTTGTTTTCTTTATGATCGAAAATGTGGAACCGTCCGATAACTCAGAACTAACCCTACCCTCTTAGCTTTATGAAATCAAAGTACTGTTATTTTGTGTTATAAAATGCGGTTTACTTCTATAAATGTTACTCTTAAATTCGTTTAGTTACTAATTATTTTACTAAATCCTTTAATTAACTAACTATGCATTAGCTAATTTAGTTACATCTTGAAGTGATACTTACAAGCATATCGGATGTAATTCATATATTTAATTATAATTAATGCTATGTGATTAAATATAATTATTCGGTTATTATTGAGCTACTGGGTAATTTTCGACCTTTACTGTAAATGTGAATCGAGGTTTTGCATATAGTTACTTTCAATACTTTAATCCACAAAGATCTATTGATAGATGGTGATCAGTTAAATCTCCCTTGATCTGCGATGATCTGTTGATCAATATGGTGATCAGTTAAATCTCCCTTGATCTGCGATGATCTGTTGATCAATATGGTGATCAGTTAAATCTCCCTTGATCTGCGATGTTCTGTTGATCAATATGGTGATCAGTTAAATCTCCCTTGATCTGCGATGATCTGTTGATCAATGATCATCATTAATCCTAATATATGGCTAAATGTTGCTTAAACCTTTTAAAGGCTTAAAGTATAATGGCCATTTGAAGTAACAACGACGTATTTTATTATTTAAACATATATTAGATATTTTACAATAGACATATCATTTAAGAACTCTTGGGGACATTTTTTTAATGCCACAAAGGGTTAATATACAGGGTGACCCACAAAAAAGTGTACCCAGCTTAGAATAAATATAAATATCGTATTTATATGTAGTTAAAAAATGAGCCGAAGTAATTTTAAAATTAATTTTTATTTCATGTATCCATTCTACCACCGCCATTGCTTAAGATTGTACGTGTACAATATTTATATTAATTCAAACTTGGGTACACTTTTTTGTTGGTCACCCTGTATATCTTTTCTTGATCTGCTATCACTTATGGTGAAGATCACTTAAATCTCCTTTTATAAAATAGATCTATTGACAAATGGTGATCAATTAAATATTCATTGATCTACGTTGTATTAGACTTCTTCTTATTTATAATTAACATGTCTATGATTTCTTAACCTAGTCATCATTATATATTGTTTCTACTAGGGTGGCACAGTTTTCTCTATGATGATAGCTAATTAAATAAATTAAGCATTAGCCAATCTAAGTAGCAGGGCTTTGTTTATAGTTATTCTTCTTATATCTACCCCGCAATCAGCTGACTATAAAGATATTTAATTAGTATTAATAAAGTCATTTAATTAGTGATCAGCTGACTGATTTATTACTCTGATATCAGCTGGTGACTTGTTAACATTGTAGCGATGTGTTTGACTTGATATATGTATCTTTATTGGTCTTGATTAATTTTATTTGTTTAGTAAGTTATAGGGTTTGTTTTGAGTAATTGGATGGTTCCACATTTTACGTCGTTTAAGAATAAAAATTTAACTTATTTTAATTGGAATTTAATCATTGTTGTCCATTAAAATTCATGTAAATTTTTTTCTCATGGTTGAATATATGAAACCGTCCGATAATGCAGAATTTACCCTATAATTGATATTGATAACACTATTTTTTAATTAAATAAGAATAATTTATCTGCAATATATTTAATATGCAAAAAAAAAACACATGGAAACAAGTTATTATTTTTGGGTCGATAATTTTTTTCTGATTTTTGTTTTTTAATTTCTGTAAACATTTTATTTAAAACATTTTTTGTTCTTTTCAGGTTGAAAGATGGCACAGGAGTAACCTGCTTCGGAGTGTCCCAAGCAAAATGTCAGAACATCTTGGAATTGGAATCTCTTACAAATTAATACAAGCTTAACTGCCTCAGCTACTTAATAACCTAATTTTTAGTCACATTTACTTAGTCGCAATGAAGAGACTAAAAATTTCCCTGCAGCTGGTAGTCACTGCCTTATTACCAGCACTTCTGCTCCTTTCAGGAACTACTGCCAGACCTTCCAGAAATGGTGAGTAGCTTGAATTTGAATTCATTTAAAAATTAAATTTTACTAAATATTGTTAGATGGGCTACCAGTATTACCGATACATTTAGCAATTATATACTATAACCGCTAATAACAGTACCTACATATACAGTTAGGCAAATGCACATTAAATTCCACTTTTTGCTGATAACGATAATTTTTCTCAATAAATCAATAACGGATCACAATTTTCATTTCTGAGATCGAAATAAAAAAATCACACCAAATTTTCACCAAAAAAATCCTCATGAAATTTTGCCCACATGACATTTTGTCCGGGCTCACCTTACCTGACTCTACCCACTGAGTCATCTCCTCAATCGTTGACTCGTGACTCTGAATGTCAATCTCAAATTAGATTTCAGTTTAACGGTGAAGACTAAATTAACAAATACCTTTCTAACGGTTGCGTAACTGTAGAGTACAGGCACCTGTAGCAGAGTACAGGCACCTGTAGCAGAGTACAGGCACCTGTAGCAGAGTACAGGCACCTGTAGCAGAGTACAGGCACCTGTAGTAGAGTACAGGCACCTGTAGTAGAGTACAGGCACCTGTAGTAGAGTACAGGCACCTGTAGTAGAGTACAGGCACCTGTAGTAGAGTACAGGCACCTGTAGTAGAGTACAGGCACCTGTAGTAGAGTACAGGCACCTGTAGTAGAGTGCAGGCACCTGTAGTAGAGTGCAGGCACCTGTAGTAGAGTGCAGGCACCTGTAGTAGAGTGCAGGCACCTGTAGTAGAGTGCAGGCACCTGTAGTAGAGTACAGGCACCTGTAGTAGAGTACAGGCACCTGTAGTAGAGTACAGGCACCTGTAGTAGAGTACAGGCACCTGTAGTAGAGTACAGGCACCTGTAGTAGAGTACAGGCACCTGTAGTAGAGTACAGGCACCTGTAGTAGAGTACAGGCACCTGTAGTAGAGTACAGGCACCTGTAGTAGAGTACAGGCACCTGTAGTAGAGTACAGGCACCTGTAGTAGAGTACAGGCACCTGTAGTAGAGTACAGGCACCTGTAGTAGAGTACAGGCACCTGTAGTAGAGTACAGGCACCTGTAGTAGAGTACAGGCACTTGTAGTAGAGTACAGGCACTTGTAGTAGAGTACAGGCACCTGTAGTAGAGTACAGGCACCTGTAGTAGAGTACAGGCACCTGTAGTAGAGTACAGGCACCTGTAGTAGAGTACAGGCACCTGTAGTAGAGTACAGGCACCTGTAGTAGAGTACAGGCACCTGTAGTAGAGTACAGGCACCTGTAGTAGAGTACAGGCATCTGTAGTAGAGTACAGGCATCTGTAGTAGAGTACAGGCATCTGTAGTAGAGTACAGGCACCTGTAGTAGAGTACAGGCACCTGTAGTAGAGTACAGGCACCTGTAGTAGAGTACAGGCACCTGTAGTAGAGTACAGGCACCTGTAGTAGAGTACAGGCACCTGTAGTAGAGTACAGGCACCTGTAGTAGAGTACAGGCACCTGTAGTAGAGTACAGGCACCTGTAGTAGAGTACAGGCACCTGTAGTAGAGTACAGGCACCTGTAGTAGAGTACAGGCACCTGTAGTAGAGTACAGGCACCTGTAGTAGAGTACAGGCATCTGTAGTAGAGTACAGGCATCTGTAGTAGAGTACAGGCATCTGTAGTAGAGTACAGGCATCTGTAGTAGAGTACAGGCACCTGTAGTAGAGTACAGGCACCTGTAGTAGAGTACAGGCACCTGTAGTAGAGTACAGGCACCTGTAGTAGAGTACAGGCACCTGTAGTAGAGTACAGGCACCTGTAGTAGAGTACAGGCACCTGTAGTAGAGTACAGGCACCTGTAGTAGAGTACAGGCACCTGTAGTAGAGTACAGGCACCTGTAGTAGAGTACAGGCACCTGTAGTAGAGTACAGGCACCTGTAGTAGAGTACAGGCACCTGTAGTAGAGTGCAGGCACCTGTAGTAGAGTGCAGGCACCTGTAGTAGAGTGCAGGCACCTGTAGTAGAGTGCAGGCACCTGTAGTAGAGTACAGGCACCTGTAGTAGAGTACAGGCACCTGTAGTAGAGTACAGGCACCTGTAGTAGAGTACAGGCACCTGTAGTAGAGTACAGGCACCTGTAGTAGAGTACAGGCACCTGTAGTAGAGTACAGGCACCTGTAGTAGAGTACAGGCATCTGTAGTAGAGTACAGGCATCTGTAGTAGAGTACAGGCATCTGTAGTTCAAACTGTAAATTATTATTTAAATTTTCTTTCAAATTAAGAGTTGTGAATCTCTGCAATATGAAATATATTTTCATTATCGAATTTAATTCTTCTATAATTTTTTCAACTGTTTATTGTACATAATTTAATAGATAAGGACAAAATTTACATTTCCTTCACAATTTATTTCCATTTACCGCACTCTCTTCATTTACAGTTTAATGTTTTTATTTACATTCTTCATTTCCACTGACTGTATATAATTGTTGTGTATTTTCCATTCTGTCTAATACCCACAGTTTCACCAAAGGTCAGTGTGAATGGTGACCTTTAAGGTGATAAACCTATAGTGGTTTATTGTGATGACTATAATAGCCCCTATATATTTGGTAGATGGGCCCACCTTAAACTTGTGTACTATCTGCACATGCAGTGGTATGCACACTGTAAAGTGTACTAGCACATACAGTTATATGTGACCTCGATTTCTCCTCTAGATTTTAATAGTTTTGGTATCGTCAATTTTTATTGGTATAACTCTTTGAGTATTTGGAATTCATTATGAAATTATTATTAGTTTGTTTTTGTAGTGTTCCCTGAGAGAGAACTTATGGTGGGGACATAGAAGATTAAGTGGGGGTCCCAACTTATTCTTCTATTGGTCTACCTCAACTTCCCTCTACAGTCTAGAATCGATTGTAAGTACCAACCTAGGAGACACAGTCGAAATATATCACCGAGAAAGCTACCCCACCATAATCTCCCATTCCCCCACCATAATCTCCCATTCCCCCACCATAATCTCCCATTCCCCCACCATAATCTCCCATTCCCCCACCATAATCTCCCATTCCCTCACCATAATCTCCCATTCCCCACCATAATCTCCCATTCCCCCACCATAACTCCCCTGTTCTCACTTTCCACTGTGTTACCATAGCGCAGTTTATTTTGTGTTTATCACTGCTGATGTCTGACATGCTATTTTCCGATCACAGCTAATTGTGTATGCTTAACGCTTGTCAAACTCATTCTGACGCTCCAGAAAATAACTCCAAACGTGTGTTATTATCTGCCCTAGCTTTTATCTTACGAACTGTCTAGAGTAAATCGTCAAATAAAGAAATTCGCTCTTTTTTACTGTGACTAGGCTAGGGGTGATGCAGGTAATATACTCTTTTAGTTACGGATGTTATTTATTCTTTAATCCGTTATCCCAATAACATTCATAATCCACCATCTTCTAATATTTTAGCTTTTCTAATATCTTTCTCTTTATAATCTGTTCATGTTACTTGGTAGTTGATAATATTACTCTGCAAGCACTAAGATATCCTAAAATGTCTGGTACTATAGTGCTGGTACATAGCTAGTGCTGTTGCAGTGCTGGTACATCGCTAGTGCTAGTGTTTGTTTTGAAGTGTCTATTAGGTACCCAGGGCGTATTTCCAATAATATTAAGGTGCGGCTATCATTCCATATTTAACTGATATTTATTGTGAGTAGGAAAGGTAGTAGGTATTGTAGGGAAGGTAGTAGGTATTGAAAGGAAGGTATCAGAGAAGGCACCAGTCAATCAGTGAAGGCACCAGTCAATCTGTGAAGGCACCAGTCAATCAGTGAAGGCACCAGTCAATCAGTGAATGCACCAGTCAATCAGTGAAGGCACCAGTCAATCAGTGAAGGCACCAGTCAATCAGTGAAGGCACCAGTCAATCAGTGAAGGCACCAGTCAATCAGTGAAGGCACCAGTCAATCAGTGAAGGCACCAGTCAATCAGAGAAGGCACCAGTCAATCAGTGAAGGCACCAGTCAATCAGTGAAGGCACCAGTCAATCAGTGAAGGCACCAGTCAATCAGTGAAGGCACCAGTCAATCAGTGAAGGCACCAGTCAATCAGTGAAGGCACCAGTCAATCAGTGAAGGCACCAGTCAATCAGTGAAGGCACCAGTCAATCAGTGAAGGCACCAGTCAATCAGAGAAGGCACCAGTCAATCAGTGAAGGCACCAGTCAATCAGTGAAGGCACCAGTCAATCAGTGAAGGCACCAGTCAATCAGTGAAGGCACCAGTCAATCAGTGAAGGCACCAGTCAATCAGTGAAGGCACCAGTCAATCAGTGAAGGCACCAGTCAATCAGTGAAGGCACCAGTACCCTCACTCTGAGTTAGTAACAGACCATCATCTGCAAAGAGAAGGCAAGGGACACTGATATCTCCACTCCTAAAGCCTATCTTACTTTCTAGTATGCTTTCAATAATATGGTTAACAACCATTATAAAAATAAGTGGTGACCCAGTGCACCCCTGTCTGATGCCACTGGAAATTTTCATATTTCCAATTTCCTCATTATTAAAATATATAGAGGTTTGGTCGTACAGTTGGCAAATCACGTCTATAAGTAGAGGATCACATCTGTATTTGATTAGGGCTTCAACAATACATGATCTTCTTATGCTATCAAAAGCCTTTTCGAAATCGATCGCACAAACATACAGAGGTTTTTTTAACATCCTACTTTCATTGATGCAAAAAGAGAGAATGAAGAGGTTGTCCTCTAATCTTCGTCCCCTTGTGAAGCCATTCTGATAGGTACTAAATTGGTTATTTGTAGAAAGGTGATCTATCAATTTTTCCTTGCATAAAGACATATATATTTTATAAGATGAATCAGTCAGGGCAATAGGTCTGAGATCCTTTATCATTGGTTTTTTCTTTTTTGGAATGAAAACGGTCTTTGACATTTTCCACTCCACTGGAGGACCTATTTGTTTCACATTATTGTAACAATCGGTGAGTGTGTTTACACATATCTCACTCTTGATCAGCCATTTGTACATTTCATTTTTTAGTCCATTAGGTCCTCCCTTTTTACCATCCTTCAATTGACCTAATTGTTTCTTTACTTCTACTGTTGAGAATTCCATTTGCTGCATCCATTCCATTCTCTCATTCTCGATGGATAATGTAGAAGCCTCACTTCGGTTCAATACTCTACTTGCTCTGTACCTCTCCAGTTCTTCATTTGACATTTGGGATCTTTCACCTCTTACAACTCTCCAAAGGAACTCCATGAAGCTGCCTA
>CANNZV010004932.1:0-33348 GCA_947561585.1 Caprella mutica
GGGGAGACATAAGGTAGCGTGGGGGGCATAAGGTAGCGTGGGGAGACATAAGGTAGCGTGGGGAGACATAAGGTAGCGTGGGGGGCATAAGGTAGCGTGGGGAGACATAAGGTAGCGTGGGGAGACATAAGGTAGCGTGGGGAGACATAAGGTAGCATGGAGAGACATAAGGTAGCGTGGGGACATGAGGTAGCGTGGGGACATGAGGTAGCGTGGGGAGACATAAGGTAGCGTGGGGAGACATAAGGTAGCGTGGAGAGACATAAGGTAGCGTGGGGACATGAGGTAGCGTGGGGACATAAGGTATCGTGGGGACATAAGGTAGCGTGGGGACATAAGGTAGCGTGGGGACATAAGGTAGCGTGGGGTAAGGTAGCGTACGAGGGGGGGTAGCGTGGGGTCATAAGGTAGCGTGGGGGCATAAAGTAGCGTGGGGACATGAGGTAGCGTGGGGAGACATAAAGTAGCGTGGGGACATAAGGTAGCGTGGGGAGACATAAGGTAGCGTGGGGAGACATAATGTAGCGTGGGGAGACATAAGGTAGCGTGGTGAGACATAAGGTAGCGTGGGGACATGAGGTAGCGTGGGGAGACATAAGGTAGCATGGGGGGGCATAAGGTAGCGTGGGGACATGAGGTAGCGTGGGGACATAAGGTAGCGTGGGGACATAAGGTAGCGTGGGGAGACATAAGGTAGTGTGGGGACATAAGGTAGCGTGGGGAGACATAAGGTAGCGTGGGGACATAAGGTAGCGTGGGGAGACATAAGATAGCGTCGGGGGCATAAGGTAGCGTGGGGAGACATAAGGTAGCGTGAGGAGACATAAGGTAGCGTGGGGGGCATAAGGTAGCGTGGGGAGACATAAGGTAGCGTGGGGAGACATAAGGTAGCGTGAGGACATAAGGTAGCGTGGGGAGACATAAGGTAGCGTGGGGACATAAGGTAGCGTGGGGACATAAGGTAGCGTGGGGACATGAGGTAGCGTGGGGAGACATAAGATAGCGTGGGGAGACATAAGGTAGCGTGGGGGGCATAAGGTAGCGTGGGGAGACATAAGGTAGCGTGGGGAGACATAAGGTAGCGTGGGGAGACATAAGGTAGCATGGAGAGACATAAGGTAGCGTGGGGACATGAGGTAGCGTTGGGACATGAGGTAGCGTGGGGAGACATAAGGTAGCGTGGGGAGACATAAGGTAGCGTGGAGAGACATAAGGTAGCGTGGGGACATGAGGTAGCGTGGGGACATAAGGTATCGTGGGGACATAAGGTAGCGTGGGGACATAAGGTAGCGTGGGGACATAAGGTAGCGTGGGGAGATATAAGGTAGCGTGGGGAGACATAAGGTAGCGTGGGGACATAAGGTAGCGTGGGGAGAAATGAGGTAGCGTGGGGAGAAATGAGGTAGCGTGGGGAGAAATGAGGTAGCGTGGGGAGAAATGAGGTAGCGTGGGGAGAAATGAGGTAGCGTGGGGAGAAATGAGGTAGCGTGGGGAGAAATGAGGTAGCGTGGGGAGAAATGAGGTAGCGTGGGGAGACATAAGGTAGCGTGAGGACATAAGGTAGCGTGGGGAGACATAAGGTAGCGTGGAGAGACATAAAGTAGCGTGGGGACATGAGGTAGCGTGGGGAGAAATAAGGTAGCGTGGAGAGACATAAGGTAGCGTGGGAAACATAAGGTAGCGTGGGGAGACATGATGTAGCGTGGGGAGACATAATGTAGCGTGGGGACATGAGGTAGCGTGGGGAGACATAAGGTAGCGTGGAGAGACACAAGGTAGCGTTGGGACATGAGGTAGCGTGGGGAGACATAAGGTAGCGTGGGGAGACATAAGGTAGCGTGGGGACATGAGGTAGCGTGGGGAGACATAAGGTAGCGTGGAGAGACATAAAGTAGCGTGGGGACATTAGGTAGCGTGGGGAGACATAAGGTAGCGTGGGGACATGAGGTAACGTGGGGAGACATAAGGTAGCGTGGGGACATGAGGTAGCGTGGGGAGACATAAAGTAGCGTGGGGACATGAGGTAGCGTTGGGAGACATAAGGTAGCGTGGGGACATAAGATAGCGTGGGGAGACATAAGGTAGCGTGGAGAGACATAAAGTAGCGTGGGGACATGAGGTAGCGTTGAGAGAAATAAGGTAGCGTGCGGGGGCATAAGGTAGCGTGGGGACATAAGGTAGCGTGGGGAGACATGATGTAGCGTGGGGAGACATAAGGTAGTGTTGGGACATGAGGTAGCGTGGGGGGACATAAGGTAGCGTGGGGAGACATAAGGTAGCGTGGAGAGACATAAGGTAGCGTGGGGAGACATAAGGTAGCGTGGGGAGACATTATGTAGCGTGGGGAGACATAAGGTAGCGTGGGGACATGAGGTAGCGTGGGGAGACATAAGGTAGCGTGGAGAGACATAAGGTACCGTGGGGACATGAGGTAGCGTGGGGAGACATAAGGTAGCGTGGGGAGACATAAGGTAGCGTGGGGACATAGGGTAGCGTGGGGAGACATGAGGTAGCGTGGGGACATAAGGTAGCGTGGGGGGCATAAGATAGCGTGGGGAGACATAAGGTAGCGTGGGGACGTGAGGTAGCGTGGGGAGACATAAGGTAGCGTGGGGACATGAGGTAGGGTGGGGAGACATAAGGTAGCGTGGGGACATGAGGTAGCGTAGGGAGACATAAGGTAGCGTGGGGACATAAGGTAGCGTGGGGTAAGGTAGCGTGCGGGGGGGGGGGCGTAGCGTGGGGTCATAAGGTAGCGTGGGAGCATAAGGTAGCGTGGGGACATGAGGTAACGTGGGGAGACATAAAGTAGCGTGGGGACATAAGGTAGCGTGGGGAGACATAAGGTAGCGTGGAGAGACATAAAGTAGCGTGGGGACATGAGGTAGCGTGGGGAGACATAAGGTAGCGTGGGGAGACATAAGGTAGCGTGGGGACATGAGGTAGCGTGGGGAGACATAAGGTAGCGTGGGGGGGCATAAAGTAGCGTGGGGAGACATAAGGTAGCGTGGGGAGACATAAGGTAGCGTGGAGAGACATAAGGTACCGTGGGGACATGAGGTAGCGTGGGGAGACATAAGGTAGCGTGGGGGGGCATAAGGTAGCGTGGGGACATGAGGTAGCGTGGGGACATAAGGTAGCGTGGGGACATAAGGTAGCGTGGGGAGACATGAGGTAGCGTGGGGACATAAGGTAGCGTGGGGAGACATAAGGTAGCGTGGGGGGCATAAGGTAGCGTAGGGAGACATAAGGTAGCGTGGGGAGACATAAGGTAGCGTGGGGGGCATAAGGTAGCGTGGGGAGACATAAGGTAGCGTGGGGAGACATAAGGTAGCGTGGGGAGACATAAGGTAGCGTGAGGACATAAGGTAGCGTGGGGAGACATAAAGTAACGTGGGGACATAAGGTAGCGTGGGGACATAAGGTAGCGTGGGGACATGAGGTAGCGTGGGGAGACATAAGGTAGCGTGGGGAGACATAAGGTAGCGTGGGGGGCATAAGGTAGCGTGGGGAGACATAAGGTAGCTGGGGGAGACAGAAGGTAGCGTGGGGAGACATAAGGTAGCATGGAGAGACATAAGGTAGCGTGGGGACTTGAGGTAGCGTGGGGACATGAGGTAGCGTGGGGAGACATAAGGTAGCGTGGGGAGACATAAGGTAGCGTGGAGAGACATAAGGTAGCGTGGGGACATGAGGTAGCGTGGGGACATAAGGTAGCGTGGGGACATAAGGTAGCGTGGGGACATAAGGTAGCGTGGGGAGACATAAGGTAGCGTGGGGAGACATAAGGTAGCGTGGGGACATAAGGTAGCGTGGGGACATAAGGTAGCGTGGGGACATAAGGTAGCGTGGGGAGAAATGAGGTAGCGTGGGGAGAAAAGAGGTAGCGTGGGGAGAAATGAGGTAGCGTGTGGAGAAATGAGGTAGCGTGGGGAGACATAAGGTAGCATGGAGAGACATAAGGTAGCGTGGGGACTTGAGGTAGCGTGGGGACATGAGGTAGCGTGGGGAGACATAAGGTAGCGTGGGGAGACATAAGGTAGCGTGGAGAGACATAAGGTAGCGTGGGGACATGAGGTAGCGTGGGGACATAAGGTAGCGTGGGGACATAAGGTAGCGTGGGGACATAAGGTAGCGTGGGGAGACATAAGGTAGCGTGGGGAGACATAAGGTAGCGTGGGGACATAAGGTAGCGTGGGGACATAAGGTAGCGTGGGGACATAAGGTAGCGTGGGGAGAAATGAGGTAGCGTGGGGAGAAAAGAGGTAGCGTGGGGAGAAATGAGGTAGCGTGTGGAGAAATGAGGTAGCGTGGGGAGAAATGAGGTAGCGTGGGGAGAAATGAGGTAGCGTGGGGAGAAATGAGGTAGTTTGGGGAGACTCGAGCTAGCGTGGTGGAGGGGAAATTTATAGTTTCATCAGAAAACTATTCCATTTATTTTGTCAGAATTTTGGGTAGTACCGTTTGTCAATGGTCGGTGATTAAGCAGTATCTTGTGATATTTTAATTTTGTCTATCCTTCAGAAAATCAGCGTTTTCTATGATTTGATAAGTAAGAAAATTAGGTCTTGTGTTCATAGGAGCACTGTGATAAATCGAAAATAACTGAGAATAAAATATATTTAATAAAATATATCCAAGGCTAGTTAAATACATATGCTTTCCTAGTGACTACTGTGTATAAAATTAGTAGGTAGCTAGGTACCTGTTACAGGGTATAGGTATTTTTAATTTAAAAATTTGTTATTTTTCGTATTGACTGATCAAATAAAGTACTACCTAATCAGTTATTATTTATTGTTTAATCAAATAAACTTTTAATTTCAGATATGATTTAGAAGTCAAAACTCAATCTTTGTTAAATTATGACTAGTTACTCTGAAATTAAAAATGTATATTTTATTCAAAAATTAAATATCTAATAACTAGAGCCCGGATTTCCAGTTCTTTTGCTAAAAACGCTATTTTCACCATAAAAATAAAGTTTTATAGCGTTTATAGCATAGAAGCTATTTTGACTCTAAAAACTATTTTGACTAGAAATTAAAAGATAAAACTAGTAATTATAAAACCTATGATAAACCATTATATCAAATAATAACAATATTCTAGAATAAAGGTTAATTTCACTAACAATAATCCGAGTAATTTTCTCTAAAAGTATGAGAATGCATGATATAAAAAAAGATATTTTAAAATAGGGATAGTTTAGTGGCGGCTGTGATTTTATTTGAATTATCAATTTTTATTTTGAAATAATTTGAAATGTTAGGATATTAATTTCTTACCTTAAGCAAAGGTTGAAGTCTGCCGGAAATACGGAGAATCCACTTGTAGGTGGGAAATCTAAAACCAATATCTAGGTCAATGCGGAAGGTAGGTAGAACCTATAAGTAGGTAGAACCCATAAGTAGGTAGAACCTATAAGTACGTAGAACCTATAAGTAGGTAGAACCTATAAGTAGGTAGAACCTATAAGTAGGTAGAACCTATAAGTAGGTAGAACCTATAAGTAGGTAGAACCTATAAGTAGGTAGAACCTATAAGTAGGTAGAACCTATAAGTAGGTAGAACCTATAAGTAGGTAGAACCTATAAGTAGGTAGAACTTATCCGTGGAAGGTAAGTGGAACTAGTTTGATACTTTCAAGATGTATGTCTCAACACAAAGGCAGTGGAGTCAATACAAAATGAATATCTGAAAGAGAGTAAAGAATTAGTAATGACATTTGAGATAATAGATACATGTATTTATGCAATGAAAATATCGTATTGAATAAATTTGTTGAATGAAAATAAATAGAACTGGATGGAAAAGTAATCATGTTTATACAGTATTTGTGGTAATTCCTGAATAATTTTAATTTGTTTATAAATTATGTCCTGAAAATATTGACGGCTGGGAACTAATATTAATAGAATAAAAATAAATAACATTTACTGAGTATAAAATTTTACAAAAAAGTAACTCCAGAAATTAGACTACCAAAGTGAAAATTAGCAACTTTAAATATTAAAAGCTTGAAAACATATCTCTAAGTATCGTATTTTTATAAGCATTATTTAAAAACATAACCATGATAGTCAATTTTTTTATTTTCTTATTCGCAATATGGTATATTCTTAGATTTATAACTTTAGAGCACATATTTTAGAAACTATATTCTTAGAGTTAGTAACTTTATAATTTCTAACTTTAGATGTGGGAAAAAGATAAAAATACAACTAAGACCACTAGGAAACTGGAATTGATTTTGCCTCTTAACGATATTATTATCTCATACTGTTAGAATAAAGTTTATTGAGTTAGGTTTATTTTAAGGATATGAACCATAAAATATAAACTAAATGATAACTTTTATTTAAGTGAAGATATTACAATAACTCACCTTAATCAATAAAGAAGAATGTCCAAAATACAATTCACCGTCAAAGTAGTTTTCAAATCGTGAACACGTGAAAATAATCTGAAAGAAAAAAACACTGTTAGAAAAATGTAACTAAAAAATAATTTACATGAAATTAAATAATGAAAGGATTTTTCATTCAATGCGTAGCAAAATAACAAAGAATAGTCATAATATATATTATTTACTGATGTAGTAAATCAATCATCATATATTATTGTATTCAACTTTATATATTATATATAATATATTTACATATTGAATTGTAATATATTAATGCATTCAGTTTGCATTTATTTAAGTAGTCAATTAGCATTTATGTATGTATTCAATTATCTTTTATTTAAGTATTCAATTCGCATTCATTTATGTATTCAATTACCTTTTATTTAAGTATTCAATTAGCATTTATTTATGTATTCAATTACCTTTTATTTAAGTATTCAATTTGCATTTATTTATGTATTCAATTACCTTTTATTTAAGTATTCAATTAGCATTTATTTATGTATTTGATTAACATTTATTTAGGTATTCAATTAGCATTTATTTATGTATTCTATTACCTTTTATCTAGGTATTCAATTAGCATTTATTTATGTATTCTATTACCTTTTATTTAGGTATTCAATAGCATTTATTAATGGATTCAATTACCTTTTATTTATGTATTCAATTAGCATTTATTTATGTATTCAATTACCTTTTATTTAGGAATTCAATTAGCATTTATTTATGTATTCAATTACCTTTTATTTAAGTATTCAATTAGCATATATTTATGTATTCAATTACCTTTTATTTAAGTATTCAATTAGCATTTATTTATGTATTCAATTACCTTTTATTTAAGTATTCTATTAGCATATATTTATGTATTCAATTACCATTTACTTAAGTATTCTATTATCTAATTGCTTATTTGCAAGAAGCCTCTCATAAATCCAAAAAAGCTATTTTTCAGGAGAGGCATTTCAGTTAATGTAATTTCCATGCATTTAATTGTACATTGCTGGACATGAAGCCTTTCTAGCAGTCAATTGTTAAACTACAATTATGAAATTCTACCAAACTAATCAGTATTTTAAGATTTACCTAAATTTCTATTTGGATAACTCTAAAATACATGTTTTTGTGTTTATGACGTTGTTTTTGTAAATGAACGATATTGTTCATTTGCAAGAACAAGTAATGTACAAAAATAATTATTTTCGAGTTATTCATATCGACATGTTAATCTTAAAATACATATTTATTTGGTACTAGTTTCATAATTGTAGCTCAAATGGACCGCTAGAGAGGCTAAATGTCCTAACGATATGCCATTAAATGGGGTCTAGGACATTTGTCCACGAACATTTTGTCCACGTACATTACATCCACGAATTTTTTTATTTTAAAGTGTTTAGGGATATTTTAATGACATTTTTCGCTCTTACATTAATAGCCAGGTATAAATAAACAATGGTTAAAGAGTTACTTAAGCAGAAACATTTCATATGAACACATTTTTTTTATCTATCGATTACAGTTATAATAGCAAGAAAAAGTGTGATGACACGAAAGAGAGAAAATAATTACAATAGAAGTAAATAATAATTATTTTATATGTTTTTATTATGAGTCAGAAAATACGGAAGAGTCAGATATAACAGACGTTTTAACAATTAATATTAGCTGAATGCTTTTTTCATTATTCAGTTATTTTAATTGTTGTGAAATTATAAAAAATAATTACAACCTCACCATACAAGCAAATATATTACACTACAATAATAAATACTACTCTTGCCAATTTCTATTTTGAAAGTGCGTTGTGGCGCCATCTGGTTTCAAAAGCGGAAAATAGAATTGAAATTTTGTAAGGACAATCGAGGTATGTCGTGTGCGTGACGTCATAACAGCAAAACTTTACGGGGCCCTTTGACGTACATGGTTTTTGAAAAACATTTTATTAATGCAAATTTTTGGTATTTTTGGTAAATTATTTATTAAACAATTTTGAAGCTACGGCATTGGAGTTTTTTTGCATTTGATTCTCCAATAAATTCTTTACAAAATGATAACAGCGATTTTTAATTTTTTAATTATTTTTCTAATATTAAATTACCTTTCAATTGTAATTGTAATTACCTATCAATATTGGTATTCTTTCTAGGGTAGGTAATAAAGAGTAAAGCTTTGAGAGCTGTTGTTGTCGCAAATTGAGAGATTTGTGACCGTGACGTCAACAAGGCAACACACATAAATAGAAAATTAAGGTTAAGAAGTGTGAATAACATGAATGGATTAATCATTGTATCTTATAATGGAAATAAATAAACAGTTTTCGTAATGTTACGTTCTTCAATTTTCTTCAAAAAGAGTTTAGAGTTTTGCTGTTGTGACGTCACGCAAATAAAATACCTCGATTGTCCTTATTATATTTCAATTCTATTTCCTGCTTTCGAAACCACTTGGCGAACAGAAATTGTTTAGAGTTGTGTATTTTATTGTAGTATAATATCTTTGAGACTAGAATAATACTAATTAATTTTATTTTTCAGTAATTATTACTAATTACCGAAAAATAAAAAAGCAAAGGGCAATTATATTGACTATTAAACGTATTTCATAATTAGGCAAATTATTTTTATTTTCAGGGATGAGACTCCTTGACCTAACACTCTGATAAATTAGGTACACGAAATAAAAGAATGAAAAATATACCTCAAAAATTCAGACCAAATCTTGCATACACTAAAGAAATATTGGTGACCCTATAACTCACTCGCTCCCGAACCATTCACCACGGGAAAACTCGTCGTTGACAATTCACAGCGTGATTTATGTCCAACAGTATATGTCATTAAATTCGTACTATCATAATTTTATGGAATTTTAAATGTATAATGTTAGGCTAAGATAGAAAAGGATTAAATTAAGTTATTTTATTTATAAATGATGCACACACCAGTAAATCATAAATCACGCTGTGAAATGATCTTGGCGAATTGTCCGACGACGAATTTTTCTAGAACCATATATATTATAGCAATTTTTTAAAAGATATATTACCTAAATATGTATTTAAACTGTAAATATAATCTCTCCTATAACGTTATCTATCTCTATCTCAGGTTTCAAACAACCACATTTCATCAACTCATCCTTAGAGGAGAACCTCAAATTATGAAATATTCCAGAATTCAGACATTACGCAGTTGTGAAAGTAAAACAAAGAAAATGTAATTAGAAACCGGATACAGTGAATAGATTGACAAAAGATAAATGAAAGAAAAGAAGAAGAGAGATAAAGAAGATTAGGTTTTAGAGATGCAAAAAAAAAATCAGAAAGCCGGTCACAAAGTAAATGAATCTGATGTACCCAACATATGAACGAGGAAAGAATTTGTAAATGAAGGGATAAATTAATATTCTGGATACATATATATGTATAATCTAATTTTCCAACTTCACAAAAAGGGACATTATTTTGAAACCTGCTTATTCGGCGATCTGTATTTAATAAAAGAGAGTAAAAGGAAGTATAATTTACAAACTTTAAAATGCAAATGATGGTAGATTATATTCTTTTTTAGACAATAACACATGCAGGCTTCTCATTCAAACAGTAATATCCAGAATATTGATTAAGTACAACTAAAATACCATAAGAATAACAAGAGCACATAGTTACTAACCTCGTTTTTAGACGTTCCAGAAAGCACTATGGTGATTTTTTCGGATCCACGATCTTATATACCCTAGCGTGCATGCGGTTGTGATGGTCTCTGAATTTGAATGATTTCATTTCAGCGTACAGACTTTTGATCTTAGATAGATAAAACTATTATATTTTTATCTGATTTAAATAGAACTGAATAGAATAAACTTGAATTGAAATCAAATTGAATTTTTGTGTGAATACATTTCAAGATAATATAATATTAAAAAGAATCCTTATAACAGAATACAAAGAATCCAAAAAATATCCCAACGTATAAAGGTAGGTAAATATTATCTAAAATACTAAACCTACTTTTCTTGAAAATGAAATGTTTAAATCAGTTTGATTAGATATTTTTATATTAAAATTAGCATAACTAAAAAAACAATAAATTGATAGAATCTTTGTTATTCATTGAAATGTATTTTTTCTTCCCTATACATAAAATTTTAATATTGAATAGAAAACCGAAAACAGATGATCAGGCTCTAGCCTGTATATGTAATTCTGAAACAGAATGTTTGGCAAAACTAGGATGGTTCGTACAGTGGTTCGTATAGGCGATGAAATATTTAAGATTTAATTTACTAATGTGGCGTAACTCCAAGAAAAAGGAAATATTTATACCCAAAGTAAACGGAAATAGTTATATAATATTTTTTAATATATAGCTAATTAATGAAAGAATCATTTCTCATCTACATTTTGTTGGAAGTAAATGTTCAATCATTATAATTATGAAAAAATTTCAAATACGATGAATTATTACTGTGAATAACAAGTCATTATGGTTTACTTCAATTAAATTAGTAGATCCAAATTCAATCCTATCATTTAATTACTGAAATTTCCTTTGTTTTACCCATATTTATTGTCTCCTAACCATTCTCACAGCTTGTCCGAAGTCTTCCTCTAGGAAGGAGATTTCAGACACTTGAATCCCTCCTACATTTTGTCTTATAACTTTCGAATGAAGGTTTAAATTGTGAAACAGTCTTAATACAGATTGAGGTAAGATGATTTATCTACATACAGAAATCTTTAAATAGTTAAATTCAGATTAGTTTACGAATTATTCAGCTTTCAACAAAAACTGTCCGAATGATCCCACTTCTCCCCTTCAGCTTATGCTGTGAATATGAATATAGTATAAAACACTTCGTCGAACTATTTCCCAAACGGTTCACTTAAATATACAATTATATCTGTTTGAAGATACTGGATTCTACAGACAGTTTTTATAAAGGGTTTAAAAGTGTGTACCGATCATTACGCTTAGCTTTTGGTTCTCAACTCTTTATTACCGTTTAATTCGGC
Source organism: Caprella mutica (assembly GCA_947561585.1). NCBI lineage: Eukaryota > Metazoa > Arthropoda > Malacostraca > Amphipoda > Caprellidae > Caprella > Caprella mutica. The sequence continues at coordinate 11,433 of CANNZV010004932.1, forward strand.
ACATATTTCAAGACCATTCTATTTTGCCTTAGATCTGTTAGACTGTTGAGATTTGAAATACCTCTATCTAGTTTAAATTGTAAATCTAGCTCCAAAAAATCACTAATAACGTTGATAATCTGCTCAAAATAAGTTTGTTTAATCAAACCTCACTCGTCTCCTGATAATTTGACATTGAAAATGTAAGCCAATCTACCTAATTAGGTAGTTTTATTTGTTTCACATCCTGAGGCACTTATGTATGCAGTATGGCTCAGTGCTGCCACTGACGGAGGAATTCCCCCATATCTGGGGAAAACGACCACTGCTTGGGGGGATGGGGGAGAAATTGAATACTTGACAGAAAATGGGGGATAATCTAGTTAAAGCATCTAATTGGCATATTTCATCAAAATATAATTGAAGCAATACTTAATAACCTTTAACAGTTGCCAAAAGTGAAGAACATATAGAAAATAAATGTATATTCATATATAGTTTGGTTTGAATTAGCTGAAGAGAACTTGGAAGAAGTAATTTGTCTGTCTTAACATGTTCTGTTTGTGTAGGGTTGCTTTCTTCAGTTTGCTTGCTTCAGGCGCTTGGCATGCGACTGTTACGGAAGAGCCGTGATAGAGATATTATGATAATAATTATGACATCAAATTAAGGTTCGTAGTTCTTTTTAAATTCTATTAAATACATTGGTATGCTCCCATGTTATAGTTAACTATATTTGATCAAAGGGTTTTTATAAATCAATAAAGTGACGTATTTTACATATTATTTACAGGACGTCCCTTGAAAGTTATTCAATAAAATATAAAAAATAATAGTATTCAAATGTAAATGCAATACAATCCATCAATACCTCAATTTTTATAGAGCATCTGGGAAAAGATGTCTAGTTAGCCTTTTTAAGATATTATCACTTATGTATTCAAATTAAACTCGTAATTATTATAATGATGATATTTAAAATAATTTATAACATTCATCTATTCAGATAAATAAATACTATAATGTTGATAATTAGTTATTTGTCCTAATATTAATTTAGAGTTTCAGTTATATCACTTATATCAAAATTGCAGATTTTACCAAGAAGGGTTAATGAAAAACATGGATAAAATTAACTATTTTATATAGCCTACCTATATAAGAAGAAATCTTAATAATAATACACCGTCCTTCATAAGAGAAATGTCACTAATAATACACCCTACCTATTTGAAAAATGTTGAAAATAATACACCCTACCTATATGAGAAATGTTGAAAATAATACACCCTACCTATATGACAAGAAATCTTTATACTAATAGACACTACCTATATAACAATTGTAACTAATAATACAACCTATAGCTATATGAGAAATGTTGATAATAATACACTGTATCTATATGAGAAATGTTGAAAATGATACACCGTCCCTCATATGGGAAATGTCACTAATAAATACACCCTACCTATATGAGAAATGTTGAAAATAATAGACCCATACCTATATGAGCAATGTTACTTATGATACAACATAGCTATATGAGAAATATCGAACATAATGTACACTGTACCTATATGAGAAATGTCGATAATAGTATAATAATTAGGTACGGAAACAATCTGATACGTAAGCAGTTGATAGGGCACGTGTTATTGGATGGTATAGGTAACGGTGTGGCAGGTATGGTAAACAAGGAAAACAAATTGTAGGTAGGATGCAGTTTTGACAAATTGTCATTTGGGGTTAGAAGTAGGTTGAAGATGTAGGCAGTAAGCTACTGACTAAGTAGGCCCTCGACTGAGTTAGTAGAACATAAGCCAGTGGGATGTAGACCCCAAACTAAGAACTGAACTATAAGTACATTTGCAATCATGACTTAAGTAATTTACAAACCTATTATTGTGCTTTTAATATAAATTATGCGCACGATGTTACAAATTAAATGACACACAAAATATTCATGAATTAGTTACCTACCTATTAACTGCCTATTGAACTTAATATAAGAAAATCACAAATACAAAACATAGTTATTAATGATGAGATTAAATATAACTTACACTAGAGAGGGAATTGCTTGAACAAATGGATTTGAACTTTTAGGAATACAGAAAATGCATGAAGTGCATAACTAATTGACATGTCATAACGAGTTCAGTTGTAGAAAGAGGACGTCCATTGAGGCTGCATATCTTTTATACTCTGTCACTAACTGAGTTCCTGGTAACTTTCGCATGCCAACTACTCTATTTATTATGACACTAATCTACTATATTTATTGAAACTATAAACTGAAAACTACACAGAAAAAAACATAAATCTCAAGCGGAAATAAGAAATATTAATAAGAAGAAATGAAAAATACATATTTTGGAAGTGTTCTAATTTTGGACGTGTACCGAACGGAGGGGAAAAAGGAACATTCTAGAAGAAAATACAGTATTATTGAAAACTTAAGATTAGAACACAAATAGTGCCAACAATATATATGGTGTCACCACAACTACAATGGACATTAAAACTGTTTATCCAGAGAGCATTGTGAGAAGATTCTTGTATCCAGTGGCCCGAATGTATTCAGGAGAAACTGTGCGGCAAGAAGGACAGCTATAATCGTTCCTGGCTTCAAACCATTTATCGATACATCCTGAACAAAATATATGTCTACAACCGGATAGGACAGTTAATAAGTTTGAAGGAACACCGTCATTCAGACATATTGTACATCTATCTAATACATCGCCATTGAAGTCTGTGAGACTTTTTCGTTTCAACCAAACTTCAGTTGATGTGGAAGTTAGAATATTAAAAAATGATGCGTGGAAGGTTGTGCTCTTGATGGGCTGAGAATTAAATGTGTAATCCGGCCCTTCTATTAAAGTCAAATGAGTGTTGCTATCATCCCAACATAGTTGCAAGAATAAAATTTCAATAGGAGTCCTTCCGTTGAAGCTTGAAGATCCATAATATACGTTGAAATTATATTCTCGGTCTTTAATAATTGTTTTGGTAATGCTGTATAGATTGTGAATGGCGATAATAGCATCGTATGTTCTAATATGGAACTTGCAGCTTTCTATTTGCTGTATATGATCTTCGTATGATACACAAAATTTTCTATAGAAGAAATTCTTCTCAATTGATTTCTTCACATCACGAAGAACGGAATTTATGCTTGGTGTAAATTCCAATAGATGTGGTTCGGCATTAAATCTGTCCAACGCAGCATTCACATGATGGAAGCCTGCTAGCCATTCGTATATTTTTTCACATAGTTCAGCTATCTCGTCGATGTTGATTGTTCTATCTTTCCTGCGACGATTGATTTCCTTTATAACAATGTTTGCGAAATTTAGAAATTTCATAGTTCCTGTACCAACATTACAAAAGGCTTCCTTATTCAATTCTTCCAGTTGGTTCATGATGTTTCCAACAGTTGCATAGGACATATGGTTAGCGTCCATATTGAATTTAATAATCAAAGTAAGTTATTAATGGTTTTTCAAACAATATAACTACTTCTTTATTATTAAAATAACAAGCCGTGCAGGTTCGTCAATAATTTATATAATTTGGTGGTTTGGGATCAGCGGTCGAGCGATGTTCTTTGTTCTTAATACCTGCGCAGCAATCTTAGTCTCTCATATGTGTACCGTGTACCTGTAATGAACACAATACAATTATATATTAAAAATAAAACATCACAAAGAAATGATAGTAGCTAGGAACATTGAACAATAGTCATCTAAAAATGATTTTTTAGGACGTGATTTATGCTTTTCTTAGTGCAAGTTCCCAATCGATAAAACTCGTTCTGAACAATAACTACTACCTATTAACACGTTGGGTGCTTATTGTACATATATGGTATACCACAAACTAAGCTGTGTTCAAGAAAAGGTTACTTTCTTCATGTTCTTAGTTAAATAGGAAAGCTTAGACATATAAAGTTATATAGTATATCAAATAATGCCAAATATAGCAAAACCTCGTAGTAGACCAGCCTCCTAGTAGACAAACCTCTTATTAGACAAAGAAATTTTTGAAACTGAACTGGAAAAAACCTCGTACTAGACATAACACAATTTTTATCACCTGACAGTTATTCTAGTGTAAATATTACATGAAGTAATGACTACAATACTGTTTTAAATATAAATCTCTAATTTGAATAATGTTGTTTTTAGGATAAAACATAAGGCAGAATCGGTTTCAAATTTGATAGTCGAGTCTGTGCTAAAAAAAATTGATGTAAAAAGTTATAGAAAACTAGGTACTGTGAAGACTATTTTAATTTCATAAAATGATAATTTAATTTAAAAAAGTATATATTATATTCATTTTGATTTAGGTAAAAAATTCATACTGTGTCTAAATTTGTTTCCCTTCAAAGTAGTATGTTGGTCACCCTTAATTTGGCATTAAAGTTATCATAAACAAATAGAGCTATCGAAATATTGAAGTCACCGCTTTACTTTTAGAGAAAACGATGTTGGTTCAGTAGGAAACTGATAAAGTGAGTTTCTTACTAGACCAAACAAACTTAGAACGTAACTCTGGTCTACTACGAGACTTTTCTGTAGTCTTTTCTTTGAATTTATAAATAACTTAACTTGCAAAAATATCAAAAAACTGCCTGACTGAATTCAATATATTAGTATTATTGCCAATCTTATATAAATCCACATAACTGAATTCTTGAATTTTTCAATTGAAATATCAAAGTTTATTTCTAATCTTTAATAATGTGTTGAATTAATTATCTTTTGATATAAATTGCAATGTTAGTTAAGGAAAAATGTTTGTTTAATTTAGCCTGATTGTGAGAAGAGAAAATTAAGAATCATAGAGTTATGATAAACTACTCTAGAGAGAGAGAGGAAGTGTTGCAGCGATTGCAGGACGCTAATGAAGATGGTGCAAAACCTTATATTGTTTCATTTATATCATTTCTCCATTAAACTGACGCTAGATTGCCAGTCACGTGACCCCAAAATAAGGATTTTCATCGTCCCGCAAGATGCGATATTATATTTGGCCACTGACTCACCACTTGCTTTTGAGGGAAAAGTTGAGGTTTTGTGGACTCAGCGTTGAAATTATTTTATTTAACTCAAGCTTTCAAATTGATTATCCAATTCATCATCAGGAGAAGTACATAAATTAAAAAGAAAAACCAATGCCTAATATGATCACCTAAAGTAAATATGATACCGACCTGCTATACTACAAAATTCTATTAACTTTTTTAATATATTATCAATTCTAAGATAGAATAAAAATAGAAAATATTACATGCTAGATATGAAATCAATTGAAATTAATGTAAAAACTCTTCAAAATCGTATTAAAAAGTTGAAATAAAGAGAGGAAAGAAGAACAAAGAAGTGACTCAAGAACAGTCAGAGAAAACAGTAAAGCAATGCAATCACACATCGGAGAAACTGGTAGAAATTTATGCACTAGGATTGAAGAACTTAGAAGAGACGGGAGAGTAGGCAGAGAAAATAGTCAAGTTCTTCATCATTCAAGATCGTCAGGACATTCCTTTGGATTTGAGAAACTTTTCGTACTTCACCAAAGTTCAAATGTCTGGTATCACAGACGACTTGAATCTTTTTACACCATCAACCACCCTTACTTCATAAATAGAGCTTATGATGTTACACCGGCTTTGATTCCAATAGTTAGTTAACCGCTGTAAGTGATGATTATTAAGCTTTACTTGTTATATTATCATATATAAATACATTTGTATGATAATATAGTAGACAGAGTTATTTTATTTTGGCTTACCAAATTTGATTGTAGGATTTAGAAATGGAGTATTATCAAAATTAAATTGGGGGTGGTTGTAACTGTGAAAAGATTCAGATAATTAAATTGACTGTTTTCTCCGACTGTTCTTGAGTCACTTCTTTGTTCTTCTTTCCTCTCTTTATTTTACCTTTTTAATACGATTTTGAGGAATTTTTACATTAATTTCTATTGATTTCATATCTAGCATGTAATATTTTCCATTACTATTCTATTTTAGGATTGATAATTTATTTTAAAAGTTAATAAAATTTTGTACTATAGTAGGTCGGTATCATATTTACTTTAGGTGATCATATTAGGCATTGGTTTTTCTTTTTAATTTATGTACTTCTCCTGATGATGAATTGGATAATCAATTTGAAAGCTGGAGTTAAATAAAATATTTTCAACGCTGAGTCTAAAAAACCTTACAAGCTGATAATTACAATATTTTCAATGATAGATTTCAAAGTGAAGGAGTAAATAGATATAAAATGTAAAATCAGGAATTACAATGGCTACGTAGAACAGGATTTCTATCTCGGAGAATGAATTTAAAACGGAGACGAATTTAATATCTGGAGAAGAAGTTTTATTTTAAAATTTAGTGTGAACATAAGAGTGAAAGATAAAATCAGTATTGAAACGAGAAATATTTTCAAATTGTGAAAGCGTCATTTCAAAAAAAAAAAAATTATCATGGTTCGTTATAACATCGATTGGCATTTTTTAAGCATATTGAAAAAAATAAGAAATTAAACTCTAAAGTAACAATATAAAAAAATGAAGTAAAGTTGTTCAATGTTGTTGGGCATTAAGCTTAGCCTCCGAACAAAATTCAAGTTCTCTCTAAACCGAAATCGAAAATAGTCAACATTGGCTTTTCCCTGTCTATCTGTGGGGGTATTTTTTTGTGGTTTAACACTCGCATCCGAATTTTTATTGATGGAAAGAGGATGGAATATAATCAAAACAAAATATAATGTCAAATCCATGACTTATATCATGGTTAAAATACAGCTAATATCCCTAATAATTTTACTGTACACCCCAAAATATTTGATAACACACATCATTTTTTTGTGTGTTTTCTATATTTTAAAATTTCATCAACATTTTGTGAATAAAAATGTAAAATCTCCCAATTTGAAATTAGATATATCATCTTTTTGAATTATATGTACATTTAAGATAAAACATTTGAAGTTTATATAAGATTGGCAATTATGGTACTGGCGAATGATCAACATTTAATTTAATTCCTCAAATCGCCTGAATTGTATGTATAAAATAATTTATTTCCAATATAGCACACTACTTTATATTGAACAACTCTACCGTGATCGGAAATTTTGGCTAAAGTTGATATGAATTATCAATTTTTATTTTGAAATAAATTGAAAGGTAATGTTATTAATTTCTTACCTTAAGCTAAGGTTGAAGTCTGTCGGAAATATTGAGAATCCACTTGTAGGTGGGAAATTCTAAAACCAATATCTAGGTCAATGTGGAAGATAGATAGTACCTATAAGTAGGTAGAACTTGTCCGTGGAAGGTAAGTGGAACTAGTTTGATACTTTCAAGATGTATGTCTCAACACAAAGGCAGTGGAGTCAATACAAAATGAATATCTGAAAGAGAGTAAAGAATTAGTAATGACATTTGTGATAACAGATACATGTATTTATGTAATGAAAATATCGTATTGAATAACTTTGTTGAATGAAAATAAATAGAACTGGATGGAAAAGTAATCATGTTTATACAGTATTTGAGGTAATTCCTGAACAATTTTAATTTGTTAATAAATTTATGTCCTGAAAATATTGACGGCTGGGAACTAATATTAGTAGAATAAAAATAACTAACATTTACTGAGTTAAAAAAATATCCAATTTTCTTCACTAAAATTCAAATATTTCAAAAAGTAACTCCAGAAATTAGACTACCAAAGTGAAAAGGGTACAAAGTGAAAATTAGCAACTTTAAATATTAAAACCTTAAAAACATATCTCTAAGTATCGTATTTTTATAAACATTATTTAAAAACATAACCATAATAGTCAATATTTTTATTTTCTTATTCGCAATATGGTATATTCTTAGAATTATAACTTTAGAGCACATATTTTAGAAACTATATTCCTAGAGTTAGTAACTTTTTAATTTCTAACTTTAGATGTGGGAAAAAGATAGAAATACAACTAAGACCACTAGGAAACTGGAATTGATTTTGCCTCTAAACGATATTATTATCTCATACTGTTAGAATAAAGTTTATTGAGTTAGGTTTATTTTAAGGATATGAACCATAGATTATAAACTAAATGATAACTTTTATTTAAGTAAAGATATTACAATAACTCACCTTAATCAATAGAGAAGAATGTCCAAAATACAATTCACCGTCAAGGTAGATTTCAAATCGTGAACACGTTAAAATAATCTGAAAGAAAATAAGCACTGTTAGAAAATGTAACTAAAAAATAATTTACATGAAATTAAATAATGGAAGGATTTTACCTTCAATGCGTAGCAAAAAAAAGAATAGTCATAATTTATATTATTTATTGATGTAGTAAATCAATCATCATATATTATATTGTATTCAACTTCATATATTATATATAATATATTTACATATTGAATTGTAATATATTAATGCATTCAGTTTGCATTTATTTAAGTAGTCAATTAGCATTTATGTATGTATTCAATAATCTTTTATTTAAGTATTCAATTCCCATTTATTTATGTATTCAATTACCTTTTATTTAAGTATTCAATTAGCATTTATTTATGTATTCAATTACCATTTATTTAAGTATTCAATTTGCATTTATTTATGTATTTGATTACCATTTATTTAGGTATTCAATTAGCATTTATTAATGGATTCAATTACCATTTATTTAGGAATTCAATTAGCAATTATTTATGTATTCAATTACCTTTTATTTAAGTATTCAATTAGCATTTATTCATGTATTTGATTACCATTTATTTAAGTATTCAATTAGCATTTATTAATGGATTCAATTACCTTTTATTTAAGTATTCAATTAGCATTTATTAATGGATTCAATTACCATTTATTTAGGAATTCAATTAGCAATTATTTATGTATTCAATTACCTTTTATTTAAGTATTCAATTAGCATTTATTCATGTATTTGATTACCATTTATTTAAGTATTCAATTAGCATTTATTAATGGATTCAATTACCTTTTATTTAAGTATTCAATTAGCATTTATTTATGTATTCAATTACCTTTTATTTAAGTATTCAATTAGCATATATTTATGTATTCAATTACCATTACTTAAGTATTACCAAATTGCTGATTTGCAAGAAGCCTCTCATAAATCCAAAAAAGCTATTTTTCAGGAGAGGCATTTCAGTAAACGTAATTTCCATACATTTAATTGTACATTGCTGGACATGAAGCCTTTCTAGCAGTCTATTGTTAAACTACAATTATGAAATTCTACCAAACTAATCATTTTTTTAAGATTTACCTAAATTTCTATTTGGATAACTCTAAAATACATGTTTTTGTGTTTATGACGTTGTTTTTGCAAATGAACAATATTGTTCATTTGCAAGAACAAGTAATGTACAAAAAGAATTATTTTCGAGTTATTCATATCGACATATTAATCTTAAAATACATATTTATTTGGTACTAGTTTCATAATTGTAGCTCAAACTGACTGCTAGAGAGGCTAAATGTCCTAACGATATGCCATTAAATGAGGTCTAGGACATTTGTCCACGAACATTTTGTCCACGTACATTACATCCACGAATTTTTTTATTTTAAAGTGTTTAGGGATATTTTAATGACATTTTTCGCTCTTACATTAATAGCCAGGTATAAATAAACAATGGTTAAAGAGTTACTTAAGCAGAAACATTTCATATGAACACATTTTTTTTATCTATCGATTACAGTTATAATAGCAAGAAAAAGTGTGCGGACACGAAAGAGAGAAAATAATTACAATAGAAGTAAATAATAATTATTTTATTAGTTTTCAGAAAATACGGAAGAGTCAGATATAACAGACGTTTTAACAATTAATATTGTTAATATTTTCATTATTCAGTCATTTTAATCGTTGTGAAATTATAAAAAAATAATTACAATCTCACCATACAAACAAATATATTACACTACAATAATATATACTACTCTTGCCAATTTCTATTTTAAAAGTGCGTTGTGGCGCCATCTGGTTTCAAAAGCGGAAAATAGAATTGAAATTTTGTAAGGACAATCGAGGTATGTCGTGTGCGTGACGTCATAACAGCAAAACTTTACGGGTCCCTTTGACGTACATGGTTTTTGAAAACCATTTTATAAATGCAAATTTTTGGTAAATAAACAGTTTTCGTAATGTTATGTTCTTCAATTGTCTTAAAAAAGATTTTAGAGTATTGCTGTTGTGACGTCACGCAAACAACATACATCGATTGTCCTTACTATATTTCAATTCTATTTCCTGCTTTCGAAACCACGTGGCGAACAGAAATTGTTTAGAGTTGTGTATTTTATTGTAGTATAATATCTTTGAGACTAGAATAGTATTAATTAATTTTTATTAACTTTATTTTATTTTTCAGTAATTGTTACTAATTACCGAAAAATAAAAAAGCATTCTAGTAAAGAATTGTCCTGAGGGCAATTACTTGACTATTAAACATATTTCATAATTAGGCAAATTATTTTTATTCACAGGGCCGGATGAGTCACCTTGACCTAACACTCTGATAAATTAGGTACACGAAATAAAAGAATGAAAAATATACCTCAAAAATTCAGTGCATACACTAAAGAAATATTGATGACCCTATAACTCACTCGCTCCCGAACCATTCACCACGGGAAAACACGTCGTTAACAATTCACAGCGTGATTTATGTCCAACAGTACATGTAATTAAATTCGTACTATCATAATTTTATGGAATTTTAACTGTATATTGTTAGGCTAAGATAGAAAAAGATTAGATTAAGTTATTTTATTTATAAATGATGCACACACCAGTAAATCATAAATCTCTCTGTGAAATGATCTTGGCGAATTATTTAACGACGAGTTTTCCTAAAACCATATATATTATAGCAATTTTTTAAAAGATATATTAGCTACATATGTATTTAAACTGTAAATATTATCTCTCCTATGACGTTATCTATATCTATCTCAGGTTTCAAAGAACCACATTTCATCAACTCATTCTTAGAGGAGAACCTCAAATTATGAAATATACCAGAATTTAGACATTACGCAGTTGTAGAAGTAAAACAAAGAAAATGTAATTAGAAACCGGATACAGTGAATAGATCGACAAAAAATAAATGAAAGAAAAGAAGAATAGAGATAAAGAAGATAAGGTTTTAGAGATGAAAATGTATAATCAGAAAGCCAGTCACAAAGTAAATGAATCTCATGTACCCAACATATGAACGAGGAAATAAATCAAATTTTCGTCGGAAAATCAAATAAGACTATAGTGGGCTGCGATAAAAATTTTTGAAATGGTATTTTAGGTCTAATATGAGGTTTGGACTGGAAAATCAAATAAGACTATAGTGGGCTGCGATAAAAATTTCTAAAATGGTATTTTAGGCCTAATATAGGAACCAATATCCTATATCGGCAAGAACATGATATAATGCGTAATTGAAATTAGGAATTACTTTATATATGTATAAATGAATGGATAAATTGATATTCTGGATACATATATATGTATAATCTAATTTTCCAACTTCACAAAAAGGCATATTATTTTGAAACTCGATTATTCGGCGATCTGTATTTAATAAAAGATAGTAAAAGGAAGTTTAATTTACAAACTTTATAATGCAAGTGACTGTAGATTATATTCTTTTTTCGACAATAACACAGTCTAAATGCTTAAATAGTAATATCCAGAATATTGATTAGGTAAAAGCTACGTAGAACTAAAATAACCTAAGAAAAACAAGAGTACATCATTACTAACCTCGTTTTAAGACGTTCCAGAAAGCACTGTGGTGATCTTTCGGATCTCACGATGTTTTATACCCTAGCGTGCATGCGGTTCTCTGAATTTGAATGACTTCATTTCAGCGTACAGACTTTTGATCTTAGATAGATAAAACTATTATATCTTTATCTGATTTAAATAGAACTGAATAGAATAAACTTGAATTGAAATCAAATTGAATTTTTGTGTGAATATATTTCAAGATAATATAAAATTAAAAAGAATCCTTATAACAGAATACAAAAAAAACTTTAAAAATATCCCAACGTATAAAGGTAGGTAAATATTATCTAAAATACTAAACCTACTTTTCTTATTTAAAAGAGGAGAGATGAATTGTAATTATTATGTTTACTAGTACAGTACCTGTTGTTCATTCATTTAGTGTTAAATTAATATAATGGGTTCAAGATTATATTCAAATGCTCACTAATGTATCAAAAACTCTTAAAAAACTCTCAAAACTCTTTATTTCCAATTAATAATTCTAGTGTGCCCCCGTAGTAATGATACTGCAGCAAATTATTAGATTACCTTTTCGATTACTCTTTCTTTGATTTTTCTGTTATTTACACCAACTTTATGATGCGCTGTTGATTGTGACACACGGACAGACGGACGCGGCTCATTATAAGATAAAATTATTTTGTGAAAAATGTTAATTACTCTAGGCAATGTATCTATACTACTACATAATATATGAATTGATAGCTTTATAATTACTCACCCATATATTTATTATACTGATCGTGAGAGTTAGTCTATGGTCAAATTTTAATTAATTAATTCATTCATTCATTAATTTGAACTTTCATCACAGAGCTTTCATCTTTATTCTGAGTAGTGGCCTCAAAATATTTTCTTTAATTTGAATTAACGCATAGATCGAATGGAATTTTTAAGGAGTTACAATTCTATAAAAATTTGACCATCCTATTATGTACAATTTGTAATAAGAATAAGTTGTGATTTTGGTTATAAAAGCGGTGCTCGCCAATATAGTTAAATTCACTTTAAAATATCTTCAAGTATCTCCGAGTCGTATAATATCAAAACAGGTGACTACTGCAGGGTAGTTGCTCCATGGTTACAGGTTCGATGCCCAGACTCACCACTTTATTTATTCCCATTTAATTTATATATAATATTATGTAACATTAATTAAATTGATATGCACCTAACCTAAGTATTATTATATCCAATATAGTAAGAATGTTCAATTTAAATTCTTGAATTTATTTATTGGATACGAGTGGATATTGTTTCGAAGCATATTAGATATATAATTGGGCGTCGGTTCGATATATGTATGCATCGGCAACGTTAAGTATTGCCGGTACCAATAAGTCGTTTATCAGTACGGTACTATACTGTTCAGGGCCGGTGGACATCCGTGAGGTGGGCCAACGTTGGGCCTTCGCTGGCCCAATACACCGAGACCGGCAATACAGCGTTGGCCCAGAGTTTCGTTCTGTTTGGGCCAACGTTGGCCCAACATTGTAATGTTTACTGGGATTGATATAGCATTGTAGTGTCATGAAACCTATGTAACAAATATTTGACATTTTATATTATTTCCTAATTCTTTTTTTATTATTGCAATATTATATTTGTTCTAATTTTAGAAGCAGTAATAAAAGCGAATGAAAATATTAACCAGCTCCCCACTAATCAACGGACCACGTACTGAATAGCAGTTAGTTTTTTTTTAATCTATTTTGCAGCGGAAAAAACAATTTCATTCAAATATTTTTATACCATTCGATAGATTATTAAATTCTAGAGAATTCTGAGTTGTATCACGTACGAGTTTAATCTACCGTTTAAGAGATATTCAAGAAGAAAGACAGAAATTGCAATTTTCTCACACTAATCGGCGGAGTGCACAGCTGACAGCTCATGGTTTCTTGTCTATTTTTCAGCGGAAAACAATTATATTAAAATATATTTTATATTGCATGATAGATTAATTAATTTAAAAGAATTCTGAATGCGGAACTACCCTTCAAATATGTATAGTTTTAGAGAAAAACGCATTTGTTTCACAACTATTCTTCAAGAAATCGTACATCTGGCAATTTTCTTCCTATTCGTTTAAGGGTTACACTAAATACCGAATTATACCGAATTACACCGAATTATACCGAATTATACCGAATTATACCGAATTACACCGAATTATACCGAATTATACCGAATTATACTATATTCAATACCGAATTATACCGAATTACACTATACTCAATACCGAATTATACCGAATTACACTATATTAAACCATAATCAATACCGAATTACACCTGATTATACCAAATTATTCCGAATTACACTATACTGAATACCGAATTACACAGAATTATACCGAATTACATTATACTCAATACCGAATTACACCTGATTATACCGAATTACACTACACTGAATACCGAATTACACATGATTATACCAAATTACACAGAATTATACCGAATTACACCGAATTATACCGAATTACACCGAATAATACCGAATTATACCGAATTACACTATACTCAATACCGAATTACCCTATATTACACAATAATCAATACCGAATTATACCTGATTATACCGAATTACACCAAATTATATCGAATTACACATAATTATACCGAATTAAACCGAATTTTATCCTTGATCAATGGTAAGGATTTTTCGATATTAATTTAAAGTTATTACACTGCAATGATTATGGGCAATTAGGCTTCACAGCATTATCAATATCAAAATGTATGGTTACTATCTATCAATCACTATACTCAATCAATAAGTGTGCAGTACAACTAGCGGACACGAAAAACTACAATAAATGATGAAATCGAATGAGGGACAGCTTTTAATAATATTAGAATAAATTAGATAGGAATACATATAACATTAAAAAAATGAAATTAAGGAAAATTACTGAATTGTTTATATAAGTTATGTATATATTATATGTATATATGTAGTCTAGTACCTATATCTATTTAATTATAATTTTTATTTCAATCGAAAAATAAAACGAGAAATAATAATACAGAAAGATGTAACTGTCGGACTGACTATTGGGGTGTCGGACTTTTGAGACGTCCCCAAAATGTATTAAGACATACCATTTTATTTCTATAGAATTTTATTTGAGAAATTTAGCCCTTTCACTACGAATTAGACATATATGTCCCAGCATTTTAATATGTAACTTCTAATTGAAATGCTTCAATTGAGCTCTGTTCTGAAACTGTCTGTGGTGAATGGAAAATGAAGGGAACTGTTGTAATTAGGATTATGCAATAATTATGCATTGTCTTTTTTTCATTTTTACCATGTTCATCATTTTTAATACTTACTACTCGCAGTTTTAGAGGATAATGCTAGAGTAATGCTCTTCAACTATACGAGGTCTTAGATTTTATGTTAGGTTTCATTTAGTATCACCTCTTGATTTTCCTCTTCCATCTGTGTGAGTGCAGCCATCGGTGCTTGTATTCCTTTTCGTCACATTCCTTTGTAAGTAGCTTTTCTTCACGGAGTAGCTTTTCTGAATCCATGAGCTTTGTCACCGACAGTGGTTGGTGACTTTGTTCATGGAGCCATTTTCCTTTCTGACTTCTTCTTCCAGTTCCTTGATTTAAGTTCCTTTTGACGTCAACAATATGGTCGAAGCAGACGTTTAACCCCAACTATAATTTGCTAAACCTTATGAACCTGTAATTAATATTGGTATAAATTAATAAATATTTATACGTAATTATTAATAAATCGTAGTGAATTTAGTATTAATAAATTATATTTTTAAACTCTACACAACAATTTCACTTTTCAAAATAAGGATTTCTTTTCAGCTCAAATATATCCCTTATCCTTTTTTATAATAGTAGTATTGTAAATATTAATTTTCCAACCAATAGTAAATCTAAATTATTTGTTCCAATAAACTTTGACTTTGAGGTCAAAGGTCAAGATTAAGAGAGTAAATGCTATTTTTTTCATCTAAAACGTTAAATTTAAATAAATTTTGTACACCTAAGAAGATTGCCTAGCTTATTTGAACGAATAACCTGTAATATTGTTAGATTTCGGGAGCGATCAGGTCAAAGGTTAAAGATCAAGGTCAAGGCCATTTGTAGCTCAAGAACTTGAAAAGTTTTCAACCAAATTATCTGAAATTTGATGGGACGATTGGTCAATGTTCAGGAACTATCTGGTAGAATTTTGGAAGCGATCCGGTCAAATGTCAAGGTCAAGGTCATTTATAACTCAAAAACTCAAAAACTATTGAACCATATTGCATGAAACTTGGTGGGACGATTGGTCATTATCCAGTTATCAGTTTATTAGACTTTGGGAGAGAACGGGTCAGTGCGGCGCCGAAGGTATGTGCTCTAACGAGTGCACGTAATCTAGTTTAGCTTGTGGTATCCAGTAGTTTGTTGAAATACACATTGCTTGTTTAATTACATAGCAGGGGGGAGGGGGTTCGTAGGTGGCACGCCCCGGTCTTCCCCCCCCCCTGCTCATATACCTACACATATATTATAATAACTCCTGTAAGAAAATTCATAAAGTTGAATAAATTAGGTTACTTTCCCTTCTCTTGCTATAATGTCTAGTAATAAATATTATACAGTATCTTAAAATTAAGAAAAAAATTAGGGGGCTTACTATTTAGTTGCTAACTAATACTCTATAACTACCAAGGTTAGTTAGTTCGTTTCCCTATATAGAAGAGAGGGACTTATATATTGGGGGGGCGGTTATGTCGGGGTACGGTCAAGAGCCCCCCCCCCCCCCGGTCATGAGCCTCCCTAGGTCATAAGCCCCTCCCCCGGTCACGAACCCCCCCCCCCTCCCTGTTTTTTAATCCTTTTTTACCTAGTTAAATAAATGAAGAACTACTTAGATAGAAATAACTGAGAGTTGCTAATGTAGTTGGTTGTATCCGCTAGTTCATGATTGTTTAAAGACCTGGCAGGAAGGTTCGAGGAGCGGCACGGCCCCCGATATACATATATTTTATGTTTTATCAATGATGAACTACAAAAGTGTCAATAAGTATTAAAAACAGGGGGGCTCATGACTGGAAGGAGGGGGCGGCTCTTGCCCGGGGGGGGGGGGGGGCTATGACACCTGCAACCGTGCCGTTATGTCATGGAGGGGTTCGTGTACATATCTGTACCCCGTAGGACACAAACCCCTCTTCCCCCAGTCATCCCCTTTTTTACCTTTATTAATAAGCTAAATTAAGACCTTTCTTTTAACATAATATTGATCAGTTCCTTCATTCAATATATAGTAGAATTGTTAAAGTATAAATTTTGTCGGGTGTTGGTCATAAGCCCCCCCCCCCCCCCCCCGGTCAAGAGCCCCCCCCGGTCACGAGCTCCCCCCCCCCCTGATTTCTATTCCTTATTTACCTATATTATTTAATCCCTATTGACACTTCTATAGTTCATTACTGATTAACATAAAATATATGTACCCCCCTGTCAGGTCATTAAACAATCATGAAGTATGCAATACAACAAACTAGCGGATACAACAAACTACATTATCAACTTTCAGTTATTTCTATCTAAGTAGTTCTTCAGTTGTTTAACTAGGTAAATAAGGATTAAAAAAACATGGAGGGGGGGCTAGTGACCGGGGGGGGGCTTATGACCTAGGGGGGCTCATGACCGGGGGGGGGGGAGTTCATGACTAGGGGGGCCTCTTGACCGGGGGGGCTCTTGACCGTACCCCCATTTTGTCACTGTCCAATCGCGGTGTAAGACATCAGGTGTAATTCGGTATTCAGTGGAATGTAATTTGGTATAATCAGGAGTAATTCGGTATACTCAGGCATATTTCCGTATAATCAGGCATAATTCGGTATAATCAGGTGTAATTCGGTATTCAGTGGAATGTAATTCGGTATAATCAGGCATAATTCGGTATAATCAGGTGTAATTCGGTATTCAGTGGAATGTAATTCGGTATAATCAGGCGTAATTCGGTATAATCAGGTGTAATTCGGTATTCAGTGGAATGTAATTCGGTATTCAGTGGAATGTAATTCGGTATAATCAGGCGTAATCAGGTATTGATTATTGTGTAATATAGTGTAATTCGGTATAATTAGGTGTAGTGCGGTGTAATTCGGTATTGAGTATAGTGTAATTCGGTATAATTCGGTGTAATTCGGTATAATTCGGTATAATTCGGTGTAATTCGGTATAATTCGGTGTAATTCGGTATAATTCGGTATTTAGTGTAACCGTTCGTTTAACCTGTTATAGTATTATGAACCTTGTGTAGGTAGGTATAGTTACTTGTATCCTACCTCGATCTTATTACCATTAGTAATAAGAATGAATCTTTATTTTGGTAATTAAAGTGGGGCCTACTTGTACATTCGTAACAAAATATATAACTGTACCTAGGTACTACATTAATTTTCAATTAAATACTGGGTTCCGAGATTTATATATGAAAGCTAAGACCCACAGAATATTGAATAGAAGATACTTCCATGATAGAAGAATAGACTCTCCATGGTAGTTGAGTCTGTATATATTGTTAAAACATGTTATCTTTTGTTTTATTTAGACTTTTTTATTTTTTGTTTCCTATATTATATTTTTGTTTCCTATAACAATCTTACCACTTTTGATTGAATTCTGCATACCTTTTAATGGCACTAACTAAAATGCGGAAAAAAACGTGAGCGTGACGTGAGCGTGCACGCTCACGTCACTTAGTATTGACTAAAACACGGAAAATGGAATTTGCGTGCACGCCCACGCAACTAAGTTGACTAAAACATGGAAAAGTGGAATTTCATGGAATTTCTTGGCGTGCACGCTCACGCAACTGTCTAAAACGCGGAAAAATTGAAATTATTGGCGTGCACGCTCACGCAACTGTCTAAAATGCGGAAAAAAAGAATTTGCGTGCACGCTCACGCAACTGTCAAATATTTTTGACTCAAATATTTTTGACTCAAATATTTTTGACTCAAATATTTTTGACTCAAATATTTTTGACTCAAATATTTTTGACTCAAATATTTCTGACTCAAATATTTCTGACTCAAATATTTTTGACTCAAATATTTTTGACTCAAATAATTTTGACTCAAATATTTCTGACTCAAATATTTCTGACTCAAATATTTTTGACTCAAATATTTTGACTCAAAAATTTTAGACTCAAATATTTCTGACTCAAATATTTTGACTCAAATATTTTGACTCAAATATTTTGACTCAAATTTTTTGACTCAAATTTTTTGACTCAAATTTTTTGACTCAAATTTTTTGACTCAAATATTTTGACTCAAATATTTTGACTCAAATATTTTGACTCAAATATTTTGACTCAAATATTTTGACTCAAATATTTTGACTCAAATATTTTGACTCAAATATTTTGACTCAAATATTTTGACTCAAATATTTTGACTCAAATATTTTGACTCAAATATTTTGACTCAAATATTTTGACTCAAATATTTTGGCTCAAATATTTTTGACTCAAATATTTTTGACTCAAACATTTTTGACTCAAATATTTTGACTCAAATATTTTGACTCAAATATTTTGACTCAAATATTTTGACTCAAATATTTTGGCTCAAATATTTTTGACTCAAATATTTTTGACTCAAATATTTTGACTAAAATTTTTTGACTCAAATTTTTTTGGCTGAAATATTTTTGGCTCAAATATTTTTGGCTCAAACATTTTTGGCTCAAATATTTTTAACTCAAATATTTTGAATCAAATATTTTGAATCAAATATATTCTTTAAAGATATATATTTTTAATTAATATTATTTTTTTCTTTTACTATTGATAACCCATTATTTTTATGGGAAGTACACTATAGTTAGTGAAATTGAAATATAAATATAAATTAGCGTGACGATATATCAATTTTATAATTTTGAACGGAATTATGTGATGCATGAAAGGAACGTGTGTCACGCAACTTAATTAGCAGAAAATATAAATTGGCGTGATAGTATCAAGAGTATAATTTAGGCAGTATCTAAAGGACGGAAAAGAATTAATAATCGGCGTGAGCGCTGTCTAAAAGCCGGAAAAAAGGAATTTGCGTGCACGCCCACGCAACTAAGTTGACTAAAATATGGAAAAGTGGAATTTTATGGAATTTCTTGGCGTGCACGCTCACGCAACTGTCTAAAATGCAGAAAAAAAATTATTGGCGTGCACGCTCACGCAACTGTCTAAAACGCGGAAAAATTAAAAAAATTGGCGTGCACGCTCACGCAAATGTCTAAATTAAAATAATTGGCGTGCACGCTCACGCAACTGTCTAAAATGCGGAAAAAAAAGAACTGGCGTGCACGCTCACGCAACTGTCAAAAACGCAGAAAAAAATAAAAAAATGGCGTGCACGCTCACGCAAATGTCTAAATTAAAATAATTGGCGTGCACGCTCACGCAACTGTCTAAAATGCGGAAAAAAAATAATTGGCGTGCACGCTCACGCAACTGTCAGAAACGCAGAAATTTTTTTAAAAAATGGCGTGCACGCTCACGCAACTGTCTAAAATGCGGAAAAAAAAGAACTGGCGTGCACGCTCACGCAACTGTCAAAAACGCAGAAAAAAATAAAAAAAATGGCGTGCACGCTCACGCAAATGTCTAAATTAAAATAATTGGCGTGCACGCTCACGCAACTGTCTAAAATGCGGAAAAAAAAGAACTGGCGTGCACGCTCACGCAACTGTCAAAAACGCAGAAAAAAATAAAAATATGGCGTGCACGCTCACACAAATGTCTAAATTAAAATAATTGGCGTGCACGCTCACGCAACTGTCTAAAATGCGGAAAAAAATAGAACTGGCGTGCACGCTCACGCAACTGTCAAAAAGGCAGAATTTTTTTTTAAAAATGGCGTGCACGCTCACGCAAATGTCTAAATTAAAATAATTGGCGTGCACGCTCACGCAACTGTCTAAAATGCGGAAAAAAAAGAACTTGCGTGCACGCTCACGCAACTGTCAAGAACGCAGAAAAAAATAAAAAAATGGCGTGCACGCTCACGCAAATGTCTAAATTAAAATAATTGGCGTGCACGCTCACGCAACTGTCTAAAATGCGGAAAAAAAAGAACTGGCATGCACGCTCACGCAACTGTCAAAACCGCAGAAAAAAAAATGGCGTGCACGCTCACGCAAATGTCTAAATTAAAATAATTGGCGTGCACGCTCACACAACTGTCTAAAATGCGGAAAAAAAATAATTGGCGTGCACGCTCACGCAACTGTCAAAAACGCAGAAATTTTTTTAAAAAATGGCGTGCACGCTCACGCAAATGTCTAAATTAAAAAAATTGGCGTGCACGCTCACGCAACTGTCTAAAATGCGGAAACAAAAGAACTGGCGTGCACGCTCACGCAACTGTCAAAAATGCAGAAAAAAATAAAAAAAATGGCGTGCACGCTCACGCAAATGTCTTAATTAAAATAATTGGCGTGCACGCTCACGCAACTGTCTAAGATGCGGAAAAAAAAGAATTTGCGTGCACGCTCACGCAACTGTCAAAAACGCAGAAAAAAAATAAGAAAA
Source organism: Caprella mutica (assembly GCA_947561585.1). Lineage (NCBI taxonomy): Eukaryota > Metazoa > Arthropoda > Malacostraca > Amphipoda > Caprellidae > Caprella > Caprella mutica. The sequence continues at coordinate 32,834 of CANNZV010004932.1, forward strand.
TGGCGTGCACGCTCACGCAAATGTCTAAATTAAAATAATTGGCGTGTACGCTCACGCAACTGTCTAAAATGCGGGAAAAAAAAGAATTGGCGTGCACGCTCACGCAAATGTCTAAATTAAAATAATTGGCGTGCACGCTCACGCAACTGTCTAGAAAACTGAAATTGGATTTTTTTAGCGTGCACGCTCACGCAACTGTCTAAAATGCGGAGAAATAGGAATTTTGGCGTACACACTCACGCAACTGTCTAAAATGCAGAAAATTAAATTTTTTGACTCTATTTATTTGACTCAATTTGATGACTCAAATTTTTTTGACTCAAATTTTTTTTGACTCAAATTTTCTTTTGACTCAAATTTTTTTGACTCAATTTTTTTTACTCAAATTTTTTTGACTCAAATTTTTTGACTCAAATTTCTTGGCTCAACTGTTTTACATATTTTTCTGTCTAAATACATTTTTTAAACAACTTTTTTTTTTAATTAATTCCTTCAAATATATTCTTTGAATATAT